>CAIGRS010178682.1:0-12825 GCA_903798395.1 Fraxinus floribunda | reverse complement strand
TCTCATCACTTAGCCTTGTTTGATTGTGCTATATTTTTCATAGAAAATGAAAATTAAAGTTCATTTCCACATTTTTGCATGTTTGATTGGCTAAATTTTCCATGAAATTGGTTTTCCACATTTTCTTGATTTTTGGGCAACCTTTTTTTTTTTTTTTTAATTTTTTTAAAATTTTTTTTGGCAATGAAAATAAATTCTATCCCCAATTGTAATATATTTTATTCCTTTAATGGACAATTTTCATGAAAAACAAAGTCAAACGAATACCAAAATATTCAAAATTTCAATATTTTCCAGGTGAAAAATTATATCAATCAAACACAATTAATAGACAATTCCCACTAAAATAAGTTTTAGGCAATTCAATTCCTTAAAATTCATTTTCTTTCCACCTAATTCCATTCTTCCAATAACACGGACCCTTAAAGGAACTAATGTGCCAAATTCCAAAAATAGTGATTTAGAAAAGCAAATATAAAATTAAATGAAAGTAATGGATATGGGGCCTTGTTGCGTTTTTGTTTATATCGCAAGTATACGATATCGTAATAAGAAATATAGTGGACCTTTGAGTCTGGATATCGTTCCCACGAAAACTATACTTTATGATTTAATCTAGTTTTTCTACTTCTATTTGACAAAAGCAAGTAAATAATTATGATGATTGTGATTATATTTCTTAACTATTTTTAACTAATTGAAAATATAAAAAGATTACAAAAACAGTTGATTGAGGATTCAAATATGTGATGACTATTAGAGCATAACAATTTTATCTATTGATCACCTTAATTCTTAATTCAATATTCATAATCTAATGTAGTGTTCGATCGAATTTTTGTATTGTATTTAATTTACCCATCTCAAGTTCTCATCGAGCATATTTAACTAATTAAATTCCATCTCTATGTGAATCAATTTTAGTTAAATGAAACACTATTTTTAGGAATTCATATTATGATCGCAATAATTAGTATATGTATCCCTACACGTTATAATAGTTTACCAAATTTTACTATATGGTCTAAATCTCAAACTCATATCTTGATTCGTAAGAGACTCACATAATCATCAAATTACTAGTCAAGTAATGTAATGCATTAAAATCATAATAAATCTAACAGATAAATAAATAAATCATAAAAATTTTGAATAGAAAAATAAATGATCAAAAGTCGAGTATATTGTTTTTCCTAATATAAAAATTAGTTATTCATATTGTAAAAATAAAAACACGCAAAAGTGGAACGATATCACTCAAAATTGACGAAACGTGAAATTTCTCGTGTGCCAATTTCTCGCTGCTTCTTCTGTATATAAGTTTAATTTGGACTTCCAATTAAAATTTTCTGTTCAAATCTATTGATGCTTATTTAACTCGAACCAATTTAATGTAAAATTTCTTTCTAAAGTTTCATCTTTGAATTTTGTCATTTTTTGCAACTTTTACATTTTTTTCTCTAATATTTCATTAAATATAAAATGTTACCTACAAAACACAATATAACATAAATTAGATAAAATTTATCCAAAAAACAATACAATATTATGATTTAAGGTCTCATTTATTACTAGTGGGTAGTTAGTATTAGTTGTACTCACGACCTCCCCTTTATTGACAACAGATAATCTTTCATGTGCATATATTCATTTCGTCTATGGATTTGTGATGGAAAACACGAAGTACCGAGGGGGACGCAGAACATAAAAATTAGGGGGTACAATCGAACTTGCAAAGAAGTTGAGAGAAATTTTACACTAAAAAATTTACGTAAAAAAAAAAATCATACTCCATGTAATTTTGCATCCGAAAATGAACATATGATATGACTTTTTTGGATGTAAAATTTCGAAAATTTTTTTATGTCATATTCCATATAAAGTTTCTTAATAAAATGATGAACATCACATTGAGAAGTCTGTATCGCAAAAATAGTAAATGTTTATGAAATAATTGATTTTTTTTGAAAAAATGCGAGTTAGACATTTTTCGTTAATACTCACGTTTAACGTATGTTTAACTATTTTCGATATCTATTTGGACTATACGATATGACCATAATGTAGTTTTCGAAATAAGTTTTAAGATGACATAAGCAATTTGTAAATTCGATTAGCGTACAATCGTTGAAATTTTTTTAAAATTAGCATGTTATCGAAATTCAAATTTATTGTGGTTTTGCTCTTGTTTGGTGGAAATTAAAATCAATTTTTTAGTAAATTTTGATAAAAGTAAAAAGAGTTATGGATTTCATAAAATATGTTACTAAAATTAATTGTTAACTTTGATTTAGATTAAAATTTAGATTTAAATCGATACCAAACACGAATTTAAAAAAAAAAAGATCAAAAGTTTGGGGGGTACGTACTCCCTGGTCTGCCCATGCGAAGTACTAAATTATATGGAATTATGGCATATATGAACTGCAATTTAATTTATGACTGTTTCTTTTTGAGCACATAAGTTGTATTTATTTCGTGTAATTGGATATTTGCAATTGTTTCTCCCTTGATAACATTACAAAGAGGCTGGAAATCAATTTTTGTAATGTGCAAGCATAATTCAGATATGATTGTCACTTGTCTAGGTATCAAAGCATAATAATTTTTTCTTCTATCATCTACCTTTAATGATTGTCTATGGACAGTAAAATGCACATCTTATGTGTTTGAAATTGGTATCATTTTTATCATTTTTCAGTTGAATGAGATGCTGAACAAGAACAGCACAAACACCTTCGTACACATTCTACGTCATCTAAAAGCTACAGTTCAAACGACAGAAGTTATAAAAGCAACACAGTAACTAAGAACAAGACTTTAACAGCGCCAGGAATCATCATTTGGCAACCATGCTTTTCCCGGCCTGGTTTTCCAACTCAAATTCCACATAGCAAATTGAAATCGACGTCATAGTCGTCTTCTACCACAAACGTAATTCAAATCACTCGTTCACGTCTACCCCTTTCCTTTGGTAATTCATTTTCCCTTGCTGAAAGTCACGTGCAAGGATATGTTGATGTCTCGTTTCTTGTAATTCAAGCTGGCCCATCAAAGAGTCTTGGCAATTCTTCGTTTTTCTCATTAGGCGCATGATTCATCGTGTCATTGACGGAACTTGATTCCTCACCTAATCATCTTTCACCCAATCAAAATCATTACTACAGGTGAAGAACAACCGGCCTTTGTTGTCGGTATCCATTTCGACCTCAAAACATTTTCAATATCCGTGGTCACAACTAGGGCATCGGCGTTTGATTAGCCTTGTCCAAAGTAGTGCGTGTTGCTTTTGCAACCGTGACAGGCTCCAAAATTTCTTCCTCTTATTCTAGTCGATATCTGCTGAAGAAACAACGTGAATCAATCTTAATCAACAAACTCGCAAATTTTAAATTCATAATCGAAAGTAGTGATGAATAAAATACTCATCTAAAATTTGTCCTCGATAATTTGTCTAATGTGTAAGTGAAATAAAACAGCAATGAACCAAAGGAAAATGAATTACGCTATGTTGAAACTTTGATATACCATATCAAACTAATCTTTCCAAAAATTACAACTCTTGAAAGACAAAAAACTAAGACTAATTGCCTATCATATTTTGGGTTTCAACTGATATTTTCTTCAAACATAGCTTTGTTCATAATACATACTCCAACCCAGTATCTGCCTGTTGGAATTTGTGGATATTTTAGAGTTTTTCTTGGATTCGCCATCAACAAAAGGTCAATGCTTGGACATAGTTCATCAACTTCTCTTACTTCGCTTCGTTCAAATAAGTATTTTTTCTCTTCAAAATTTTATAGTTTTTCCTAAGGGGAGTAATTGGTTCCTATCATGTTATTATCAAGTAGGCAGTAATAAACGATAATTTATAATCTACAATTATGAAAAATAAATGTTTAACAGGCAAACGATGATAAAATACGGAATAAAGTAACCACTTGAGAATAAATTTTAAGCGAAAACTAATGTATCAGCTAACCACTTTAGAACCTGAGAAGGAAAATATTTTTGTTTGCCATTTAGGGCTAGTGCAGCTTTCGGAATTGTTGATAAAAATGGCTTCGTTTTCGGGAACAATTCTGTCGGCTTTCATGTTTACAAACTGGAGTTGTACGCCGATCGGTTCATCGGATTTTGGCCGAAGATGGATGGGTTTTGAGTGGCAAGGACTCGAGAGACTAATTTGGGAGAAATGGTGCGATTGGCTTTCCCTTCCCAGTTTCTGTTTCAATCAACTTTCCTATTTACAAACTAGAGTGGCGCGCCGATATGTACTCACCAAATTTTGGCCGAAAATGGATGGGTTTTGAGTGCCGGGGTGGCTTTCCCCTCTTGGTTTTTGTTCCAACATCATTTTCATTTTTTCAACTCTGCCATGTCACACTATTTTGAAACCTTGTAACATTTATTTCCATTATTTCAGTACTCATAGCTTTACTCCTCAATTTTTAAATTTTTTTGGTGACATAGGAACCCGCAACCGCTATTCGCCAGTGGAACCTCGACCACTCCAAAGGGGTGGAGGCCCGACCAGTATGAGTGCGCACTGAGTAAACCCCCCTCTATGTGCAGTAGCTCGCAAATTACACAAAAGAGATAAATCGCACTAGATAAACTCGGTATGACGACTCGACCGAAAAAGTGTTGACGGAGGATTCAAACTCCTCAATTTTAGTATTATCTATTTGGTTTCATCCATCTTACGCGAGGCTTTACAGGCCCCCTCACAAGAAGAGTGGGGCCCGACTTTTTTTTGTTTTAACCCCTCTGTGAAGGGCCCTGTGCTCATTTGACGCCTCTAATGATCTATACTGTTATAGCTCAGATATCATATCCATTTATCACATTCTATTTTACCCAAAGATGCTAATTGTTTCATCCCTAGCTACTGCACCTCAAGGCCACCTCTGATGGCGATGGCTTTGCAGTTTGACCTGATTACACTAGGCGATTTCTCCTTTTTCTATTCTTGTTTGACTGCAAAAGCCATGCATTTTTTTTATGTATTTTCTACCACATGTATCGCGGTTTGTCCATACTCTCGTACGCCAACTGTATTCCTCACCTTTAAAGCTTTACTTTCACACAATTCTTTCGCTCAAAAACCCTCTATTTTTCCGTGATCCAATACATATTAAAAAAAAAAAATTCTATTTATTGTTTTTTAATCAATTACGAGGTGAAGAATGTTTTCTTCTCGATTCCCCTTTTATTGTTTATGTCAATTTCGTATTTGGGTTTCAGAAACTTGATTTGGGCTTTCTTTTTGATTCATTTCTCAATTGCAGGATATTTTTATTTCTGGGATTTGTTTGTGCTTCTGGGCTATACTGATATTGGATCCAATTAGTAATTGAACTCTAATTTCTTGTTATTGTCGAAAGGTTAAATTGTTAGATTGGGGGTTTAATGATGGACTATTATACGGACACAAGTTCATACTCGAGGTTAGTTTCTTGAGGTTTTTCAGATCTTCTGCTTTATGCTTAATTCTACCATTCCTTTTTTCAATATATATTTCCTGTCAATGTATTTTTTCTAATAATGGATCAAAATATGTGTTTCTCTTGTTAATCGAATTGATTCTATGAGAATTACTGTACCGCCACTTTTCAGCGCTTGTGCGTGTGCTGATTTCTTGTAATAAGAAGATACACTGAATGTTATACTTAAGATTCTGCACGCCACATTGGCCACTTAGAATTAAGTGCCCTTTGAATCGGAGTTTGTGAAAGAGAAATTAAGATTGATCAGAATCATTTCTAATTCCATTCCTAGGCTCCAGTTTGATACTACCAAATGCAGTTTTAGTTCAGTAGAAGCATTTCGGATGATTATTGCATGCTTTGGTTAACTTAATTTAATCTTGGAATGCAGTTTATTTGCGGCCTTTTCATATGGAATTGCCTCTATGGCAATGGTTTTTATCAATAAGGCAGTGCTTATTCAGTATGCCCAGTCGATGACTCTGCTTACTCTTCAGGTGAATATAAACAAGCATTTGCATGCCTCGCAAGTACTGTGTTTTTATCACTTACTAGGCTTTTGTTTCTATTTTTGAGCTGTTATCAGCAAATAGCGACAACTTTGCTTATACACTTTGCTAGAGTAATGGGATACACAAAAGCCAGAGGATTTAATGTAGAGACGGCAAAAAGACTTATACTAGTTTCGTTATTTTACAATGCAAATGTTGCATTTGCTTTAGCAAGCTTGAAAGGAGTAAATATCCCAATGTACATTGCCATCAAAAGGCTTACACCGCTTGCTGTACTAATAGCAGGATACTTTTCAGGGAAAGGGATTCCTACAATTCAGGTATATAGCATTTTTTTAACTTTTTTCTTTATATCAAAATTATTCTTTGCTTAGAAAATTCATTTACTTATTTTGCTATAAGCTTTCTTTACATGCCTTACATACCTATCTTATTTTCAGGTGACTCTTTCAGTGATCCTAACTGCTGTAGGAGTTATTATAGCCGCGCTTGGAGATTTTTCCTTTGATCTTTTCGGATATGGCATGGCCTTTACTTCTGTCTTTTTCCAGGTAGCGTTTTGGTCTTTCGTTCATCAAGATATGCAGAACACGTGGATTTTGTTATTTTAGATTTTTCGTACTGATTGTAATATATTTATTGCCCCTTTGCATTAGATAGATATTTGCTTGCTTAACGGCTAAATTTCCATTTGCAGACTATGTATCTTGTCTTAGTGGAGAGGTCAGGTGCAGAGGATGGGCTTTCATCAGTTGAAATCATGTTCTATAACAGCGTTTTGTCTGTACCGTTTCTTCTATTCCTCATCATAGCCACAGGAGAGTTTCCGGATTCTCTGTCAATACTGTTCGCAAAGGTTAGGATCTTTATCCATATTTTAGTGCATTATTATTCACAGTTATTGGGAAGAAGATAAACAATGAAAGAACAATATCATTCTTGATAGGTGACCTGATGTTAAATTATTGAGCTTTAGGTGCTACCGTGCTAGAGCAGTATTGATAATGATCGAGAAAGGCAGAGAGCACAACTTCAGTAATTAATTCTCTTCGAAAAGAATCTGAAATTGCAGCCACGTGTGGAAGCAGGATTACTAATGGCGATGGATAAAAACGATTTGGAAAATAAGACGAAAGTACAAGTCTATCAAATTGATTGACCACACCCCATAAATAAATTTAATCACATTGAACAACAGTTTCAACTTCCGATGTAAACGAGTCCATAAACTGTAACTAGGTTTCCTAAAATTTTAGGCAGAAAACTATCTGAAGTAGAAAAGAATGGTTAGGGATTATGAGAGGATCATTTTAGTATGGCCGTGATAATGGAAACTGGAGCGGATGTGTAGTAATATTGATTGAAATTTAGAAGTTAACAGAGGGGTTTCTTAATGTTGATGAGCTGCTTCACTGCTATGAACAATTATCCATGAACTGTAACTAGGTTACCTAAGACTGTATAGGAGATGAAGGTTGTTACTTTTTGATGTTGTTGGACTAAATAAGTTTAACTTAACATTGTTAAGAAAAGAGAAAAATTGATCCATTGTGTTGGTCTATCCTTATCAATGGTTGAAAAATTACAATTAAATAGCAAATAATAAAGTAAAGTTGGGAAGCAAATACATAAACAATTAAACTAATGGGCAGGTATGTCTCTTGTTTTAATAAGATTTGTGCCTTCAGGAAATGAGCAGGTCACTTCCAGAATGCAAAACAAATCAACTGTTGTGTAACTCAGTTGAGCTCAAACTCCACCATATGAATACCCATATTTGATCTATATCTGTGTATACTAGACATGTTGTAGAAAGCATGATGTATGTAGTGTATATAGAGATGATCTCCATAACAATTCCCCATAATTTTCACTATTATTCACAATAATATTTAAACGACTCCATCATCTCCACTAACATCTACAATAGTAACCATGCGTTCTCCAATAATTAGTAATGAAACATTAGGACCAACCAACCTCAGAACGTGTGAATTATTAAGGCTCATGTTAACTCTTGAACAATAGTTCTTAAAATTTCTTAAACAGTTATAGTTCAGGTTGGAGACCAATTGTAATGGCCATGTAGAGATTGTTGCACTAGCAGAGGATCAGTGTGGAACTTTCATGACGCTCAATGGTCCCTCCATTATGTATTAATTTTCTCTTTTGTTATTTTAATATTAAAGTGAGTGGGGAATTTTGTTACATTTCGATATTGAAATCATATAGAATTTCGGGATGAATATTTTACACCATATTATTTATTGAGATCATTACTATAGATATTAATGGAGATCATGGACAATTTTTGTGAAGATATTGGGATAGTGAATGTGCTAATTTTGTATACATTACAAGGGGTTGTAAAATACCGATGTCTACTTCCTACTTCTGCAGCATTTTACACACACTACTTTCTACATGTAGTACACTACATGTTCTTACTCTATCTTCCATATATTTACATATGCACGTAATATTACTTCTTTTTCATATGAAAATACGATGGATTAGACAAGGTGTTTATGGTGGAGCTTGAGCACAATATTTAGCCCCTATTTGGGTTTTTCCAAAACTCATTTTCAACCACACATTCTTCCAAAAAATAATATTACTTGTAAATCCACATTTTTTTCTTATTTTTTAACCATACATTGTCCAAAAAAATCACTATTTCAAAACACATTTTCCCCCAAAAACTCATTTTAATGGAGCCCAAACAGTGGTTTTAGTTCATAACCTTTTAATTGGATTCTTGTACCTTGAATGGGACAAGTTACAAGATTTCTGATGCACCTGAGTTCCTTGAAATTTGAAATATAGCATCGCAGAGGTTTGAATATCTATAAGAGAGCGTGGTATTTTCTCCCCATCCTCATTGTTTCCATATCATAAACGTTTTTCTCATAAAGTATTACATTTTATTTGGATTGTTGATTCTTCAAGAGTTATATAACCCTCGAGTATTTTTCATTTATTTCCAATTTTGAGGTTCCAACTTTATTATATATTTATTTAATTGCTGAAATGGAGTTTTGCTGTTTTTATATAACTAGTCTATTTTAGTGTTTCTAATGGGGAGATAATGATCTGTTTTTGATGGACAGAGTACATCACTATCATTTTTGGTTATTCTTATTCTTTCACTGGTGATGGGTATAGTTCTGAACTACACCATGTTTTTGTGTACCATCGTCAACTCTGCTTTAACAACTACCATTGTTGGCGTCCTCAAGGGAGTTGGCTCCACAGTACGTATCAAGCACTGTTTCTTAATAATATTTCCTTGTGTCAATTGTCGATAATTCATTTAACTGCTAATTGTTCGGTTCTGTCAGACCCTCGGCTTTGTGGTACTGGGAGGAGTGCAAGTACACGCTTTGAATGTTACTGGACTGGTAATCAACACTGCCGGTGGCATCTGGTATTCATTCGCAAAATATCAGCAGAAGATGAAAAACAAGTTGCCGAGGGTGATATCTGATGCTGAAGCTCATCGTAAATGAAACCGATATTCACCAAGTTCTGAAAAGGTGGCTTGCTTACTACATGTTGTTGATGCAATTTTTTTTTTACTACATGTCATATAGTTCATTCATTTCAGTAAAATGTACTTTGTAACAATTTGTCAATTATAGTTCATACTTCTGTTACCATGACTTAATATTTTGCCCTCTACAAGATTTGCACTCCTGTTCAATGAGAAAGGTGTAATTTTATAATTGTCTCATTTATAATTTTTTTTAAAAAATATTAATTAAACTAAATTTATAAATTATTAAAAAATCTTGGAAAGAATAATACAAAACTACATTCATTGTTTATAGACAATCATTTCTAATAGGAATGATAGATATTCAATGTGGGACAAAATGAAACCCTTGATAGAGTCCCATAATCGAAATCTTTAAGCAGATGAAGGAGAAGTCTATAAAATGGAG
Organism: Fraxinus floribunda; assembly: GCA_903798395.1. NCBI lineage: Eukaryota > Viridiplantae > Streptophyta > Magnoliopsida > Lamiales > Oleaceae > Fraxinus > Fraxinus floribunda. Next base: position 2,877 of record CAIGRS010178682.1, on the reverse strand, counting down.
TGGTGGACCAACTTGCCATTAAAATATAGATCATGGACTTTACATTTTTATGGGTCATCTTTTAATATTTAGCTCATTAGTATATTTTTATTTTTTATGATATCATATTTGCACATCTGCCTTCGATTCTAATTGGACAAATTGTCTTCACGTCTAATCGTGGAATTCCTGCCCCCATTGGCATCCTTTTTGCTCCTCTTGCCTTGGACTCTAATTGGGTAGGTTGTCTCCCTATCTAATTGGGGAATCCTTGCCCGTTTGGTAGGAGTGCCCAGGTAGTACTCAAGCAGTTGACATCCCTATTTGTACCACTTCCTTCGACTCTAATAGGGCAGGTTGTTTCCCCGTTGGGACGGGTAACCCGTTGCCATCCTTATTTGCACCTCTGACTTTTACTCTAACTGGGCCATGAATTGCATCTTTTCTACGAGCATCGAAGAGTAGATAGCTTTTTCTACTAGTGCTCCTTTTTCTTTCGAGCTTTCCGATTTCCTCTAAGCCATGATAAAGAAGGTTGGTTTGCTTGTGGTGACTGGTCGCTCTCCAGTTTGCATGGACTACCATCCATCAAAAAATGCATATGCGATGAACACAACAATAACAAATGAAAGAAAAGAATGAGGAAGAAAGAGGGCATAGAGCTTTCCTTGTGTTAGAATAAATGAACATAACACTAGAGATGGCAAAAAAACTCATCCCGTCCCGTCCTGAATGGGGCGAAAAAAACCCGCCCCGACGGGTTGGCGGAGCAGGGATTGCTGCCCCGCCCCGCCTAGTTAAAAAAAAAAAAATAAATAAAAAAAATTGAACATTGTTTGTTTAATTTTGGACATTGTTTGTCTTCATTGTTTGGTTTGGATATTGATGTAGTTATTTTAAATATTGTTTGTTTTGAATTATAAAATTTTGAATTTGTATTTAATTGAAAATTNTTGAACATTGGTTGTTTTCATTGTTTTGTTTGGATATTGATGTAGTTATTTTAAGTATTATTTGTTTTGGATTATAAAATTTTGAATTTGTATTTAATTGGAAATTTTTGGTTTAAAAAAAAAAAAAAAACTAAATGGGGCATTAAACGGGGCGGGGCGGGGGTGCCCCGCCCAGCCCCGTTGCCATCACTACATAACACTAGAGGATTTAGCAAAGCATCAACGGTTCAACTCAGCTTAAACCAATCTGGCACCAAAGTTAGTTAGGAAGTGGTTATGTACAGTTGTCAAGTTAGTTAGTTGGCTAGTTATTGTAATTAGTTAGTTGCTCTATTTAAAAGCTGCCACTGTAATGTGAATTTAATTCAATTGAATGAAAAAGCTATTTTCATTTTCAATTCCTCTTTTCTTCAATATGGTATCAGAGTACTAATTGCTGCACACCACCACTGATTTTGATCATCACTCTATTCGATTAGATTCAGCCGATCGATTCCTCAGTGAGATCTATTCATCAGTTTGGCGATAGATAATGAGGCATTAGTTAATCCTGGATCTAATCCTTGTTTCGCAACCATTGACTGGGGAGAATTATGCTTCCTAGAATAAGCAAGGGTTTACCGACGGAACTATTCCACGTCCTGAAGGCAATCACGAGCTGCTAAATTCGTGGATCCATAACAATAACATTGTTACTTCATGGATCCTCAATTTCGTGTCCAAAGAGATTTCAGCCAGTGTGCTTTATGCTGAATCAGCCTACGAGATCTAGACATATTTGAAGGAACGATATCAACAAAGAAATGGTCCACGTATCTTTCAGCTGAAACGGGAGCTAATGAATCATACACAAGGGGATTCTGCTGTCAGTACTTATTTTACCAAATTGAAGATAATTTGGGAAGAACTTAGTAACTACAAACCTACTTGTTCTTGTAGTAAGTGTGTATGTGGGGAAAGTAAGAAATTGATTGAACTATGTTGTAATTGACATGTTTGTGAACGGTCTTATTTGAACATTTGCAAAAAGTCAAGGACTTTGATGTAATTTTTATAGTTGAGTTAGGTAGCCTAAGGTTTGAGTTCGAGTTTGGAAATAAAGAAAAAGCGTCGTTGAAATCTCGCTAGCTTCACACCTGGTCACCACTCGAGCGGCAGAAATAGAATTGTTGTCGCCCGATTATCGCCCAAGCATCGCTCGAGCGACAGACCTTTGGCTCAAGGACAGCTCCTTCGCTCGAACGACGTATTTATGCCGCTATACCTAGTTCACAATTTTGGAGAGTTTTACACGGCCCATACTACCCATATACCTCCAACTATAAATACAGATGCTCTTGCACGAAAATTGGGGGTTTGCTTCATTGTGCTTTCATTGCATAACACATATACATCGTTTTTTTGAGAGATCTAAGAGCATAATTATTTGGTGATTCGTCCATATCATTCTTGAGATCCGACAACCAAATGAGCTTTTATTTAAAGGTCCTATAGAGCTTTAAATGGTTTGACTTTCATAAGTAGATGAATACACTTATTGACAGTGATGTTTAGCATATCTCTTCTCACAAAATTAAGGTTTGGAGTCCTACTTATAGAAGATTAGTGACATTTTGCACACATTGGTCACTTATACAATTTACTTCATTCTGACTTAAATTGAGTAAGTGTGGAGGTTTACTACTTGTTAATTATGCTTGTGCATATTATCAACAACTTTTTGGACTATTATATATTCATGTTTAAGATTGAATTTGAAATTGCACCCTTGGTCATTTATGACACAAATGGGGAGAGAGAGGGAGCATTGAATATACACAAGGGAGCATTGAATATACATGATAAGTGTGTTTTTCCACACTTATTTAATATCTAAATATGCTTTTTATTGATAAAATGAATGAAATTCTAATTACAATTACGTAATATTTGCTTTTTAGTCCAA
>CAIGRS010178645.1:0-16649 GCA_903798395.1 Fraxinus floribunda | reverse complement strand
ATTTACATGGGTTGGGTTGGGTTAGAATTTTAATATACCGACCATGTTGGGTTGGGTTTGGGTTGGGGTAAAAACCGAACCAACCCAACCCACGCCCACCCCTAGCTGTGTGGAGACTCCACAGCAAAATGGAATCGTGGAGAGGAAACACCAGCACCTTTTATGCACTGCTAGAGCATTATTATTCCAAGCCAATCTGCCTCTCCCTTTTTGGAGTGATTGTATCCTAACCGCAGCCCACATCATAAATAAAATTCCCACACCTCTTCTCCAGAATAAATCTCCTTTCAAAATGTTATTTGATAAACCTCTAAAACTTTCCCACCTAAGAGTTTTTGGGTGTCTATGCTTTGCTTCCACTCTAGCATGCCACAGACAAAAATTTGATTCAAGAGCCACCAAGTGCTTATTCCTAGGCTACCCATCTGATTCTAAAGGCTACAAAGTCATGGACATCAACACAAACAAAGTCTTTGTCTCAAGAAATGTTACATTTCATGAATTCACTTTCCCTTTCAAAAATATACCTACAACATCTGACCAAAACCTTTTCTTGTTTCCTATACCTGACCCTTTCCCAGATTCCTCACCCTCACCTCATCCAAAATCGACAAATAATGATCCATCCTCATCCCCTACTGTCTCAACTCCTACACATCATCACTCTACTGAGATACCAACTGATGATGATCACAATACACTACCTCCTGCAGACCATCCCCCAGTCAGAAAATCAAACAGAAATCGCCAAACACCTACTCATTTACAAGATTATTATTGTGGCACAGTCTCTTCAGCTCAAATGGCAGCCCAGGAATCGACTTCATATGGTTTCTCCTTAATGGCAGGTCATATCTCTCTTTCTCCTAGCTGCTCTCCTTCTACAGGCACCACTTATCCTATTCAACACTTCATCTCAACAAAATGACTGTCCACTTCACATAAAGCCTTTTTAGCTTCCATCTCTTCTCCTCTAGAACCCAAAACTTTCAAACAAGCATCCGAATTTCTTGAATGGCAAGCTGCTATGCAGAATGAAATCCGTGCTCTGGAGTTAAACAAAACCTGGGAGTTAGTCACTCTCCCTCCAAACAAGAAGACCATTGGCTGCAAGTGGGTCTTTCGTATCAAACATAGGGCTGACGGGACCATTGAAAGACACAAAGCCCGGCTGGTGGCAAAGGGATACACCCAGCAAGAAGGACTAGATTTTTTTGATACCTTCTCTCCTGTCGCAAAGATTACCTCCATTCGTTTAATCCTTGCTGTTGCTGCTGTCAAAAACTGGCATTTACATCAACTAGATGTCAATAATGCCTTTCTCCATGGCGACCTACATGAGGAGGTATACATGGACCTACCTCCTGGAATGGCTATCCCAACCGGTCAGAATGCCTGCAAACTTTTAAAGAGCCTTTATGGACTAAAACAGGCTTCCAAACAATGGTTTGCTAAACTGTCCAGTGCCCTTCTCCACTTTGGCTTTACTCAAGGCCACTCTGATTCCTCTCTTTTCATCAAGAAATCTGATCAATCCTTTATTGCATTATTGGTCTATGTCGATGATATACTTTTAGCAAGGAATTATATACTGGAAATACATCAGTTAAAAGGCTTTCTACATGACAAATTCACTATCAAAGATCTTGGTCAGCTCAAGTATTTCCTTGGTATAGAGGTGGCTAGATCCAAAAATGGCATCTCTCTTTGTCAAAAAAAGTATGTTCTTGACATCCTGGAAGATACGAGTCTAATTGGTTCCAAACCTATTGCTTTCCCCATGGAATCCAATTTAAAGCTTTCCTTTACTGACACTCCTTTACATGATGATCCATCTGGCTATCGCAGGCTTGTAGGTAAGTTACTTTACCTAACCATCACAAGACCTGACTTAGCCTATTCTATCCAGGTACTTAGCCAATTCCTTGCCTCTCCTACTGTGAGTCATTTTCAAGCAGCAACCAGGGTTCTATGCTATTTGAAGGCCACGCCAGGGCAAGGACTCTTCTTTCCAGCTTCTTCATACATACATCTCAAGGCCTTCTCCGATAGTGATTGGGCGGGATGTTTTAATACTCGAAGAAGTGTCACGGGCTTTGCTATTTTCTTTGGAAACTCCTTAATCTCGTGGAAATCAAAGAAACAAGTTACTACCAGTCGCTCTTCAGCAGAAGCAGAATATCGAGCTCTCGCCACCACTACTTGTGAGATCCAATGGCTACTATATGCTCTAGCGATCTGAACATCAACCATCCTCAACCTACATCTCTCTATACTGATAGCACATCTGCCTTGTCTATTGCAACAAATCTGGTCCAGCATGAAAGAACCAAACACATCCAAATTGATTGTCATCTCATTAGAGAAAAGTTACAGCAGAACATCATCAAATTATTTCACATTCCCTCAAAGCTACAACTTGCCGACATTTTTACAAAGCCCCTTGGTTCATTACTTTTTCATCCCAACCTTCGCAAGATGAACATTATTAACATTCATGTACATCTTGAGGGGGGGTGTTGGAGTATCGAATCCACAATAGACAACATGGAAATGAAACGGAAGGAAGAAAAAGACAAAGGAAAAGNTACTTTTTCATCCCAACCTTCGCAAGATGAACATTATTAACATTCATGTACATCTTGAGGGGGGGTGTTGGAGTATCGAATCCACAATAGACAACATGGAAATGAAACGGAAGGAAGAAAAAGACAAAGGAAAAGAAAAGGTGAAAAGTTAGCTATTGTTAGTTATAGTTAACTGAACTTAGTTAGAAGTTAGTTGCTGTTCAAGATTAGTTATTTTCTGTTAATTAGTTAGCTGATTTGTTAGCTTCAGCCGGATTTTTCTTGTATAAGTATGGCTGCTAGTTCATGTAAATAATTATTCAATAAAGCTTCTTCAATAGAGAAAATTTCTCTCATCTTCTCCTCTCAGTTCTTTCTTTCCTTGCTATCTGAAATTCATCAATTACCATTCCTAAATTGAATATTTCAGAATGGATATTTGCAAGTAAAATGAGCAACTTATTAGGAAAAGCACCTCCAAGAGGTCGCAGATTAGAGAAAGAAAAGTAATGACCGGAGTGATAAGTCAGAGTAGAAAAAAGTATTCTATCGTTTCTAAACCAAAATGAAAAACAAATCCAAATTAAGTAAAAAAAAAATTCATAGACAACCCAGAAAAATACAGCTTATACCCAATCTTGTGAAAGTGTAAAATTAAAGGGAAAAAAAAAATGCTTTTTCTTTAAGAATCATACTGAGGAAATTTTTGAAGAAGAAAATATTTTGAGTTTCAGTTCACCGAGGAATGATAGGAGGTGTGGAAATTTTATTGGTCATCACTTGACTTACGAGTTTATTGTTTGTTGGTCATTTAATTTTAATTTGTTTCATTTTGATACTCAGTTTATATTTTTGTTTCAATTTGATGCATAACTCAATGCAAGAGGCACGGACTCGTCTAATAAAAGTCAACAATAACGACTAATTTTTCAATTTTAATCCGATTTTAATCTCTACCAAACATCCTCTTAACAAAATTCCTTCAATACAATACTTGAGAAAGTCAAGATCTTTATTGGCCTATACAGTATACATTGATGGAGAGCAATTAGGGTTTAGAAATATCTCTCAAATTTCATCTATATCACACGAACACGTCAACGAAAACATTATAATTTTTTCTATGACTTTTTGTTGAACGTCGTCTACACGCACACACACATTCATTTGGAATTTCAAGAATTCGTCATTCGTTCGTGAAATTATAATTAGAAGGACCTGAATTTCTATTTCTTTATCAGATTTGAAAAAAAAAATCCAGTTTCTGTATCAGTTCAATGGAGGACCAATCGAGATTTCCTTACATAAAGAAGCAAAAGGCGTCTTTTAATTATCACAGGCTGGAATCCGATTCCCCGCGATCATTCGCCGGTGATTATGATTTCGGAAAGAGTGCTGATCGGCGATTCGCATACTCCCGACAAGCTTCATTCCGTCAGTCGGCCCCCACTGCTGAGCCTCATACTCCAATATCGATAAACCCGTCAAATGGTTATTTTTTGCACAACTCTGCTGAGGATAAATTGTTGTTGAAGGATTTGGATGAAAAGTTCTCCTTCATTTCGTTAATTTTTGGAGGGTTGAGGTCGGGAAACAAGCAAATGAGACGACTTTTTGTCTTGATTTCACTCAATGTCGCGTATTCTACGGTTGAGCTGTGCATTGGCCTCTTCACTGGCCGAGTGGGTATGTAAATTGACATAAATAAGTTTATTTAGTGGTTATTTGATTTTAGTATTATTAGGCATAAAACAATTTCATGAATTGGTTAAGGGTATATGTTATCGAATCTCCAACTTATCCATACTGGTTCAGTGGAAAAAAATAAAAAAATTAAATGGTATAGTTTGGGTATATTTCTCTCCAAAGAGCTTAAACCTGTGTTTCTCTATTTAGTCTGTCAAATCAAGCAATTTCACCATGAGTTTATAGGGATCATATTTGTGTTGATTTATTCTTTCATTTTATTGTTCACTTTCATTTTTGTCTTCTACAAGCGAATAATCTTTGGTTTCAGGTCTGGTGTCTGATGCGTTTCATTTGACATTTGGCTGTGGGATCTTGACTTTTTCGTTATTTGCAATGGCTGCTTCTCGACAAAAGCCTGATTCTATATACACATATGGGTGAGATTCTTTAGAAAAATATGTATAACTTACTAGACAATAGAATTCGTTTTTATAGTTTAAGCTTCCCAATAAATTAATATTGGTCCTGTAACATCTAGTCACTGCCTCTCTATGAATCCATTGGGGGTGATTATTGTGGTTAGTAGTGTCTTTTCATAATAAAATGCTTGATTAGCATGCTTACTTGTCATGGTTAATACTTCATTTTCCTTGTAACTATATTTTCAGGCGATGTTCAATTGCTTTCCTTCAATTATGAGTGTAAAAATTGAATTAATAATTATTTAAAGCTGAATAATTTGGTGATAACACATGCTCAATTTCTGTATTCTCCACCAGGTACAAAAGGCTGGAGGTTTTGTCTGCATTTACCAATGCTGTAAGTACTTGACATTTATGCCCAGTTATTGATTACTAAATCCTTTTATTTCCCCCGGTGATGGGAGGGGCCCTCATAAAAGCAATAACGGAATTTATTGTCAGAAAAAGTTCAGAATCTATTTTCTCCTTCTCGATGGTTTTATATTTATGTTATACATAAGAGATATGATGTTCTGAATTTTATACTCTCCCTCTGTCTTGCTCCCAACCCTTTCTTTCTCTCAAATGCATCTTCGGCTAACACAGCAATATTTTGCGTGTGCTACTTGTGTAGACAGCTGTTTCTTTTGTTCATGTCATTCTCCATAGCTGTGGAAGCTCTTCATGCATTCATACAAGACGAGTCTGAGCACAAGTAAGTTGGTATTCTCATGGTATGCGGTTCTTTTACCAATTTTTGCTGCATGGGACGTTCTCAAATCAAATGCCCATGTGGTGTCTTATGCAACTTATCATTCAATGAGAATCATCTGAGATCCCTAGGGAAGAGGATCAAGTTGGCCCTTGCCAACACCTTGATGCACTATATCCCTTCAACCCTTCAAGCGAAATGCAGCAAAAGAGAAGGAAGGAAAATCCATGGAACTATGCAACAACAGCCGTGCATATGTAGGCATTAAACAATAAGGTCTTATGAGTTTGATGGTTGTTGAAAATAATTCAACTAAAGAAAGCCTTATCCCAGATCCATAGTTCGTTTCTCTCCTCCTCTCTCGTGTTCCTGCCAAAAGCCCATATTCTTCTTGCAAAAAGAGAAAAAGAAAACAACTCTTTCCTTTGCTGCAAAATGAAAAGAAAGAAAAAACCATCTTCGGACCAAAAATCTATGTTTCGTTGCCTGGGGCACTCAGTAATACAGAAGATGACCTTTTTCTGTTTTTTTCTTTGATCAGTCTGTCGAGGGTTGAATTTATTGGGTTTCAAACATGCAGAAAATTCTAGGACTTCAAAATAGTGGTTAGTCGGATAAATATGGGGTAATTTTCAATTTTTCTTCTGTTTTAACAGTATGACCAGGTTTTACCTAGTGCTTTTTTGTGTTTGTTACAAAACAAAGAAATGAGAATGATCATCTGCCTACCTATGTTAATTAGGCAGGAAGCTGGAGCAGGAATTCTGCTGTATCATTTTTTAATTATCTACACTTTGTTCTTACGTTTGTAAATAGATCTAATCTGATCATTGATTAATCGATCTTATTTTGTACCCAATTTTAGGCATTACCTGATTGTCTCAGCTATCACGAATTTAATGGTAAATCTCATTGGTGTTTGGTTCTTCAGAAGCTATGCTCGAATTAATCTGGGTAAGTCTCTTGGTTATTTTTGGACTTGTTCTTTACCAATCTTCTTTTCTTTGAATCCCTACATCACATTAAGTTGATAAATCATCAGTTTGTGAATCCTCTGACTTTCATCTAGGTACCTATCTCTAGGAGAATGCCACAATTGGATCACCGATTTAATTTATACATGGTCTGCAAGAAGTCCTTAACTTGGATCACCTACATGAGTCAAGCCAACAGCCTTTGATAATTGATATGCGTTTTGTGTTATAATCTTGGGGTTGAAAGTCCATTTCATTGTCTTGACCTACAAATACAATGAATGCCATATTCATCTTATAAGTCAGTTCGTCTCCATTAACAGTACTCTGCAATATGCTGTCTCGTCAATTTTTGTACCAATGGAAACATGTATGACCACAAAGTGAGTATAAGAAAGAAAGAAAAGGTAGATGCAGTACTCTGGGACTCCAACTCAGATGTGTTTGTATCGCCAGTGTCTTTGTGCTTGTTTGAGTGACTATTTCCTACTTTTGTGATTTCTTTTTGTTCTTAAATTAGTTGACTTAAATGTAGTGGTATAAATGAGTCAAGAATGGTGGGAACTGGAATGGTGGTTGCTTTTGTATTAAGACTGGTTAACCCCATTCCCACATTATGCTTTGTTGCGCATAATAACAAATTTGATGTAAATATGATGATTTCTTTTGGGCAATACCTTCCCTCTCTCACACTTTCCGGCATGGTCCTGCTTCATATAATATAGTCCTAACCATCGCTCCTGCATCTTGGTTATGCTTATGGGTTTTGCCTTTCTTCATCTCACTAATTGCTCCACTTGAGATTTGACCTGAGTATACTTTTCTTTTCATGTTTTTCTACTCATAATTTAATAACATGGACTTTGGATATCAAGTGAGGTAAAAGCTTGTTGTTGTATGGATCTCAATAGGTTTGACAATTTTGAAATGGAACCAACTTAGACGTTCTTTCTTGTTTGTTGATAACGTTTGTCTTGATGAAATTCATCACTGGTTCTGGACTTTGATGTCTTAATTTGTAGGCAGCTTCTCTCTGTGTGTGTATTTCTGTTCATCTACGTTTTTGGGTCCTTATTTTTTCAAGAGATTCTTGAACTGTTTTTTTTTTCCTTGTAGTTTACAGGAAAGCTGAAGATATGAACTACCACTCAGTTTGCCTACATGTTCTTGCTGATTCCATTCGCAGGTATGAGATGCATCATTTATGACTGAATGTATGTCCTGTGGAGTACATATATAAATGGGTAAAATTCATTGGCAGGACTTATAGCGAAATTTTAAAGCCACGTTTTTTTGTACTGGTATCAAACTAGTCACCGATCTTATATGTTTCAACATTAGTCACTTTCCATTCATGTTAGTAACCCCTAATGGCACATTGATGTAGCAGCCTATTTGGAAGTTGGGTTACTTGATTGAAATTTGAAATCACAAAAAAAAAATGTTTTAGTGACTCAATTTACAATTCGTTACAAGTTCATTGACTACTTGTTAATTTGAATTTTGTCCTATAATAAAGATATTATATTTGTGTTCATAAATCTTAAGTGCCGTATATCATTTGTTTCGCAGTGCAGGTTTGATCCTAGCATCCTGGTTGCTGAGCCTCGGGTAATTTGATGCCACTCATTGAAGATATAATTCCAGATAAAGTTTATGCCCAATGAAATTGTGACAGTCATATCAACTTTCTTTCCTGTAGGGTTAACAATGCCGAAGTCTTGTGTTTGGGTCTAGTTTCAGTCACAGTTTTTATGCTTGTCATGCCGCTCTTTAAAACCACTGGTGGCGTCTTGCTCCAGATGGCACCACCCAGCATTTCTTCTTCAGCCTTGAGCAAATGTTGGAGACAGGTCAGATTCTTGCTTTTCGTCAACAGATGAAGTAATTAACAAAATTTACATGTGGATCAAACTAATATTTGATACAAGTAATCAACAAAACTTAGGATAACTTGTGATTTAGCAAAAAAAATTGCTCTATCGGAAAAAAGAAGAACAGACAAAATGGGTCAGGAATGAGAAAAATACCTCCTGCAAAGATCCACTTTCAATAAAAGTTTCTTTTACGTGTGTAAACAGTTGGGATTGTCATGTATGGTGTTGTGGAGTTGTTTTAAGTTGGTCAGCAATTACTAGATGTTCTGTGTGATTCCACATAGCGATTTAAAAGTGTTCTTATCTTATGCATAGGTTAATTCCCGTGAAGACATTTCAGAAGTTTCTCAAGCTCGTTTCTGGGAGTTGGTGCCAGGTCACATCATTGGATCAATTTCATTACAGGTACATGATTGATCTATTTGTGTAAATGGCCTCCGGCAATACCAATGACGGAAAAGTATGGTCTAATATTTCCATGCACTCTTTGGATAACATGTGCAGGTGAAGAAGGGAATGGATGATCACCCTATTCTCCAATACGTCCACGGTTTGTACCACGATCTTGGAGTGAAGGATCTGACTGTTGAAACTGATCATGCCTAAGCTTCATTTTGTTATCATGCCGTGAGGAAGTGTAGTCTATTGTCAGGTGTCTCGAATCTAAAGAATGTTAAAGTAGAAAGGAACATACACGTACTTCCAGACAAATGGAACATGTCTCAGATTTTGTTATTTTTTTGGTGTTATATTATAAAGAAAAAATTGGTACATTCCGGCATTTTGTAGCCATTTTTATTTCTAAATAGAATTTTTTGTCTACCTAAGTTCTGAATTACCTATCATCTATTATTTCAATACAGGAATTTCGCTATTAAGCCATTCTCTCAGTGTATGCTGGCATCGAATGCTAATGGGAAACAGAAATATATGAAAGCTTAAAAATGTTTATTCACGATATATTTGACAGGATTAAGTGTCAGTTGTTTTGTATACTTGTGCATCGTGTAGTAGTGGATAATAATACTATACAAATGATACTATGTAGGATAAACACGAGATCTTAATTGTTTTCCTTCTTTACATGTCTAGTTCAGATGATCAGATATGTTACATGTATTCGTGACATTAATGTTCAAGACTGCTTGAATAAATCACCTCGATATGTTATATGGAATCGCATATCTAATCGTTGTAAAACTTATCCAGTTTTCAATACTTAGGCAATCCACATGAGATTAGTAGAGTTTAGTTTACATCAAAATGATCAGGGGTTCTCTCAGTTTTAAATAATAAAAAATAAAATAAAATAAAAATTTCTCTAGAACTACAAACAATTATTTTAAGAAAAATCGAGTAAAAATGCAGAAGCTCAAATATAAATACTTTCAAGTTGAAATCAGAATCATCTTTCAGCTGAAGGCTGCATAACCAAGCAGCCAAAACAGTTTACCCAAAATCTAAATTGTCTCTTTAATTCTCCTACAAGGAGAAACATAAAATTACAGGGATCAGAACATGGAATGTTGGACCATGTCAAGGTGCCAAATGACTAAGATTGAATGAAGCCATCATCTGTGCAAATTCCTGAGCCATTTGCATCTGTAGCTGCATCTGCATCACTTCAGCAAGAGCCTCTTCTGGAGTCAACCCGGTCTTCTGTGGCTGATTCCCACATGTCTCCGTGGAGGTATTTGGATTAGACGTTGCTGGATTTTGTGTTGGGATTTGAGCATCCGGTTCATCATCCTGATAAAGTCCAGGTTTCACCTCAGAAGTGGCACAATAGGTATGCACCCTGAAATCACACTCCCCTCTAGAACAAATATAGGACCAATTTTTAGGATTCAACTGTTTTGTGCATATTTTGCAATACTGATCAAGGTTTCCTGCTTGCTCTCCCGTGGTAAAATTAATTATAAGCTCGTGCTGATGCGCTTTGTGGTTTACATTTGGTGGTAAATACGCACAATGTACATGAAGATCGACTTCACATAGAGGACAACAATAAGAGAAGGCATTTCCGGGTGCACCACATCCATTGCACAAAAATGAGCCACTGCAGTAGGTTGGGCTCGGGACGAGGACAAGAGGGTGCAACTGGTGGGACGGATGTTTAACGTAGCGATTTGCATTCCCACAGTGCTCGTGGAGAAAGAAGTTGCACCTCCAACAAGCATATATCGAATCATTGCACATCATTTGACATCCATGGCATCGAAATTGTTGCCCTGCCTGAACCCTGTAGAGATTCAAAGTGTGCTCATGGTTGAAATGTTTGTATTCCATTTTTTCCCCTTCTCCCCACTCTTCCACCTATATGCATTAACCTTATATATACAGACAGGTATGTACACAAGCAGTGGACTGATTCTTGATCTCAATATTGTGGCTTAAAATAATCATGTTCCTTGTCTTTCATGGGCAAGTGGAAGGTTGAATGACAAGTCTGCGGAAGACAATTTAAATATGTCTCATCCCTAACAACTTAAAAGCTTTTAGATAAGACTTCAAAAAAAGCAGAAGACATGGGTTCATATATCGCAATCGTCTTTTTTTGAAAACTATGCACATATCACAGAATGTGTGTTAAAGACAGTAAATAATTTTTTCTTTAAATTATGTCCGACAACTTAGAGTTTTTAGACGATATGCTTCTTCAAAATCAAGATTAAGATACACGTAGATGTTCGGCGGTGATAAAGAAAACTTGCTTGATGTATTGACCTAGACCTTTTGGAGTGAGAAACAAAGAATGAGTCGTCTTTTGTACATTCTTCTTGAATTAATGCAGAAAAATTGGGCATTGACTTCAGAAAATTTCTCAGAAATTAAGATCAGCCTCCATGTACTTTTGACTTTGTAGATAGGCATGTATCCAAGTCAACTATTACCATTTTTTTAATCATAAAATACAAGTGGTTGCTGCCAGCCTTTCAAGTTCTTTTCTATTACATGTGCAATGAAAAACTAATGGCATATTATTTTAAAGTTAATCAAGAATACAATTCTTTAGACGGATAGATTATTGCTTGGGGAACTGTTATAACGTGGTATTTCGATGGAGGGAAAAGTGCAAACAAAGTCTCACATCGACTAAACATGACTCGATAGTAATTTTATAAAAAGATTGGATTCTAAAAGCATAAGTTAATAACTAAAATATTAATATAAACATGAGAACATGAGAAAATTAGAAAGTAAGCATTAGGGACATTGTCCTAAAATTTTGTTGCCTCCCCTTCATGCGGGTTCTTTTGGCACTAAACGGTTCCGAGATAAAACTCATATGGCTCACAGTTGATTCTCCTTTTATGAGCACGATTATAGGGAAATAAAGAACAATTTTTTATCGAGTTGTCAAAACTATAGAAATATAATATGAAATCTCTAATTGATTTGCTATGTGGCTATAAGAAAGGGCAAAATCAACCACAGCAATGGTGTTAGTTACCATGTGAAAGAGTTCATATATTTTTACGAGTCTTGACTTTTGAGGGCTTCTACAGCCTACTGATTACTACGTCAGGTTGCTTTTACTTAAAATGCGATAAAAAAAAAGAATGAAATAAGTTAATTTATCATCAGCAGATATTAATCTTTGATTCTATACTAGCGTTCTCTTCTTTGTATTATTTGGTTTCCTCATTGTTATCTTTTCTTTCAGGGACAAATTGATTATATTAATTTTAATGGTTGCCCATAGGAATCCAAGCAATCCACCTATGTCTATCCTAATCAACTAAAAAGATAGCGCCACAGTTTGGGCTTCCATATTTCAATCACAAACAAGAGTCACAATTTATATGGGCAAGTAACCACATTCAGTGCAAATCAAAAGTTCGACTTAAAACTCTCTACTACTCCAAGGAAAAATGTCCAACCACCACAATCCGAAAACCAAGATCTTTCGCAAAAATGAGCCTGTCTCTCCTCCACCCCAAACTGCCCTGTTCTATTCAATTTGACCACCACCACCACCACAACCACGAATTCATCCGAACTATTGCTCTAGAATTGATACAATCACCATCACCCCGCACTGCAACGTCAGTGTTCAATTTTAGTCCACCACACAACCTCCCTTGACCACACCTTTTTCGGCAGCACAATGGCAGCCCGCTGTCCCCACTCCATCAGGCTGTCCATTGAAGATGCTATGACCAATGGGTTGCATCCCTTGGCTCAATGAAGTACTGTGTTACGTTCATTAATATACCATAGCACTCATCGAAAATGACCCAGTTCCGCCCCCTTGCATTCAAAAAATATGCCTGTCTACACATTACGAACATGCTCAGCCCCCACTAAAGGTTTGAAGCACCCTCACACCGTCCCATCTCCTTCCAAACGGCCATAGAAATCCCATAACAGAACAGCAAACGGGCTGCTGATTCTGGCACAATCTGCCCCTTCGGTGATTCCACGCTTTCTAAGGTAGTTCCAAGGGTAGCCCCATTGAAAACTATCTAGAGGAATATTCAGGCCTTTGGAAGCCCTGGTGCTTTCCAGACAGCTTCCGCCCAGCCTCACGCCCTACATTGCTTATATTTTTGGCCGACAACCCATTTATCATCAAACACCGGTATCCACTTCTCACTGAGTACAGCCCATTAGGTTCGTAGTGCCAAATAAGGTTATCCTTCATCTGATCCTTTCCCAACTGAAGAGCTAAGATCTGATCGCTTCTCCCACAGTAAATAAATCACTAACAGCGGTTACCTCCCTCAGTATTGGCATTCGTATATGGTTTAAGAGTTGTAGGCCTCGGCAGCCATGATCTGAAAATATAATAATTGATCTTTTATCTCCACCTCACCACCTTAATCCCTGCTGGAGAAGTTCCAGAACCCACATTCCCTAAGGATCATTCTAGTGCAATGCGTGTTGCGCGCTTGGTACTGGCTTCTCTTACCAATTCGCAGCTTGATATGCACAGTTTGCACTTTCATGCCTTCATCGACAAAAGTCTAGTGATCATCATCATATCCTCGAACTTTTTTTTCAAACCACCCTTTTTAGAGGATTAGGTTCGAGCCACTGGCTATATCGGATGTGATTTGTGTGTATTTGGTGCACATATGAACTGTCCAAGTACTACTACAATTTACAGCATTTTTGTTAGTAATGCTATAAAATAAAATTGAATTCTATTCAAACATTAATATAATAGAATTCATTAAAAGCCCGGATTAAATCCATCAACGGCCGCCCAATTTGATTTAGTTTTACCATGACTATCCAACTTTATACTTTTGTCACCATGACCATCTAATTTGATTTTATTTCATCATAGAGGTGTCAATGGGCTGAGTCGAGCCGGCTCGGCCCTTAAAGCCACGAGCTCGACTTGGCTCGTGGCTCGTTTGCTCGTGGGCAAGCTCGGCTATGCCCACGAGCTCGCCCACCACGAGCCACCTCACCTCGGCTCGGCTCGGCTCGTGGATCATCAATTTTTTTTTATTTTTTATTTTTGCTTTTCTTAGTTTTTTTTTTTTTTTTTTAAAGATTTTTCACGAGCCCACGGGCTCGGCTCGTCTACGAACGAGTCCGCTTGGCTCGTGCTCGTCTTTTGACGAGCCCGAGCGGCCTACGAGCCGAGCCGGCTCGTGGCTCGTTTTTTGGTGGGCGAGCTCGGCTCGGCCCACGAGCTCGCCCACCACGAGCCACGAGCCGAGCCGGCTCGGCTCGGCTCGTGGATCATAATTTTTTTTTTTTTAAGCTTTTCTTAGTTTTTTTTTTATGGTTTTTCACGAGCCCACGAGCCCGAGCGACCCGTGGATCGCTACAGTACGAGCTACTCGACTCGATTGCCACCTCTATTTCATCATGACCATTCAATTTCATATAACTTTTTTAAAAATTTCATTCCCTCATCACTACAAATTCATCCCATTTTTTTCTCTCTTCCTTAATGATTATATCATTCCATACTGCAGACTTTTGTTTAGTTTTAAAATTTAGGAAAAAAAATTTATCATCGGCGGTTTGAATCGTGGAGATTGTTTCTCCTTCACTTCCTCACTCTATCAAGCAAAAATTATTAAAATATTATAATAACCACACACAAGGAATTCTAGAGCTGGATATGGAGCGATTCGGTTCGATTTCAAAACTGAACTGAACCCGAATTTTCCAGTATTTAGCAAATGGACCCGTAGGGTCCAAATTAAATTATGGAAACATTCGGGTTAGATTCGGTTCCATTCGATTTTTCGGGTTAGGTACAATAATTAACTTTTTTTATATTTATAACAACGCTACATTAATTCAATTAATGACATGTTCAATTTTTAACTCTTATAAATTAACGTAATCCAATCTTGTGAAATATTTTGCTCTTCTCTTTGTTGAATTCTCCATAGATTTGGCAATTAAAATCACAGGAAGGGAAGGATAGCGAACTCACAATAATAAATAGGGGCTTCCAATTCGATTTCTTCAGACAGAAACGACACTACAATAGAATAAGAGATTTGAGTAAAATTTAAATCAATTTGATTAATTGGACTTGGATTGGAAATTAGAAAAAGAAAAATCGTATTTTGGGTTTGGGCTAAATTAATTAGTTAGCAAGTTTATTTAAAAAATAAAATAACTTGACTTATTTAAAATAAAAAAATAGGGATATTCGATTCTTAGTTTAGAACTGGACCGAACCCGTCGATTCTCGGTTCAGATACATGTTTGGGTATTTTAGTTAAGAAGAATCGTTCGATTCAGTTCAATTCATTTTAATTCGAGTCTGATTCGGTTCGAGAGTTTTGTCCAATCCTAGTGAATTCAGAAACCCGGTTGGAAAACTGAATTTGCTGTAAAATAAAAACCTTGGCCTTAGGCGAGTTATTATATTTTCTCCTCCATTGCTTTTGGATTTTTAAGGTAAATCTTATTTTTTATTTTTGTTCATGTTTATTAGGTTAACGTTGTAATGTTGTTATCCTATTTTGATAAAAAAGAATTGTTTCTTATTATAATGTTTTGTCATTTGTTTGAAAAAAAAAAAAAAAGATCTACTTGGAATTTAAAGGAAATATTTTCTAATCGGGATAAGAATATGTAAAAAGAATGGATAATTGGGAAAAAAAAAAAACAAATTAAATACACATTTTTTACATGTATTTATATGTTGTATCGACGTTGAGTAATTCTGAGTCATTTTCGTCCACTTGAAGATGAAAAAAAGGTTCTTGATCTTGAAGTATCATATTTTAATATAATTGGAGCATTAACTTATCTTGAAAACTATACTCGACCTAATATAATTTTTTCTGTAAATCTCCTTACAAGATATAGCTCTATATAGCTCTACACTAACACAAAGACATAGAATAGTGTTAAACATATTTGCGTTACCTAAAGGGTACTATTGATTTAAGATTATTTTATTCTCAAAAGTAGGATCTGCTTTAGTGGGATATGCAGGTTATCTTTCTGATCCACATAAAACTAAATCACAAAACATGATACATATTTACACGTGAAGGAACAACTATATCATGGAGATGTGTGAAGCAAATCCTTGACAGCAATATCCTCAAATCATTCTGAAATTATTACAATCTATGAAGCATGCCAATAATGTGTATGGTTGAATAACATAACCCATCATATCCAAGTATCACGAGGATTAATTTCAACAAAAGATAGTTCAATAATTTTATATGAAGACAATATTGTCTATATTGCACAAGGTTATAACAAATATGACATGACGAAACATATTTCTCCAACAATTCATGGAGACATTGATGTTCATCAAATTCTCTCAAGTGACAATGTGGTTGATTTATTTATAAAAGCACTGTCAATATCTACATTCAAGAAATTGGTTAATAAGATTTAAATGCGTCGATTTAAAGATTTTCAGTTATCAACATCAAGGGGAGTAATTGTACTATTTTCCTTCGCTCAGGTTTTATCCCACTTGATTTTCTTAACAAAGTTTTAATGTGGCAGCATTTATTTTTAATACTCCAAAATAATTGTACTCTTTTTCCTTCGTTTGTTTTTTTTATCTCATTGGGTTTTTATCAAATAAAGTTTTAACGAAGCAAATATTTTGTAATGTGTCATTTAAGGGGAAGTGTTGTAAATGGTAAGTTTATTAGTGAATGACAATTATACTCCTGAATCCTAAAAGTTATTATTATTGTATCCCTAATTCTTTCCTATAAATATAGAATTTTGATTCTCATTATAATACATAAAAATCTATTGAATTTTATTATCTTATCTTTTTTTTTTTTTTGCTTTATTTTCAAAACAGTATCACTTTTGTTAATTTTTAGATTTAAAGTCATCATTGGTTTGACGGATGTATTCTCCAAATAGGTTGCAAAAGTTTAAGAAAAAAAAAAAAAAAGAGT
>CAIGRS010178616.1:0-13538 GCA_903798395.1 Fraxinus floribunda | reverse complement strand
CTTATATTATTTGGTACTTATTATTTTCATCAAAATTTTCGTGACAGACTTTAAAAATATGCCGCGTTAAGTCGCTTATTGCGACAACTTTTTGTATGTCGCTAAATCACAATTTTGTTGTAGTGTAATTGGATTAGAGCGAATTTAAATGAGTGTAACTGGAATAGTAAAGCCTTACATGTGCCATATTTATGACAGTATCCCCGGAAGAGTTTAGGCTAGTGTCAATGTATAAGGTAGCTAAAGAGGTTTGTGATATTCTATAGACCACACATGAGGGAACTCAGCTCTAAGTTGCATATGCTGATCACTAGGTTTGAAGAGATTATAATGAAAGAAAATGAGACCTTTGATGAATTCTATGTGAGTTTAAATGACATAGTTAATTCTAATTTTAACCTAGGTGAGAAAGTACCCGAGTAAAAAATTGTTATAAAATTTTTTAGATCCTTACCTAAGCAATTTAGGCCTAAACTCACTGCTATTGAGAAAAACAAGGATATAGACTTTATTAAGGTGGAAGAGTTAGTTGGATCTCTCCAAACTTATAAGTTGACATTAGCTAAACCCACAAACGATAAGTCATTGGCCTTAAATACTGTGACGAATAATTATAGAAAGTCTTCGGATTCAGATTCTCTTAATGTAGAGGAGTTAACTTACTTTGCTAAAAAATAATAAAAATGATCATAATGTTGCTAGTACGTCCAAAACTACATTTGTCCCTAGTATTGACCAGCTTAAACATGCCTAAGAAAAAATGATATATAGGACAGAGGCCTACTAGATAGCGAAAGACTTGCCAATCTAGGAATAAATATCAACGATCTCATAACTTTGGTCATAGTTTTATCCTTACATGTTTTCATTGCGGTGAGTTAGGTCACTAAGGCCTAGGTGTCATCATTTCCTAAATGGAAATAGAAATCGGAACTTAAATAGAAATAAGAATCAAGAGTTTGTTGGTCAGATCGACTTTCTTACTAATCAGATGAGTCAATTGACCAAGATAATGACACATATGACTGTGAATATTCCTATCACTAAGTAAGCTTGGGTGAAAACAAAGTGGTCTGAGAAATTTTGAAATAGATCATGGTACTCATAAAGGTAAGAGCATTCGCATACTTAACTGATTAGGTAATTTTGGTGTATACTCGTGCGTTATCATCGCGTGATATTAATTTATGCATGTATCATATTTGTTTTTTTGTTTTCTAGGTAGAAAACTCGTGCATCATATATATTTTTGTGTTTAACATTTTTTTGTGCGTTTGGTGCATTTATGATTTAAAATTAAAAAAAATTGAAAAATAAAAAATAAAGAAAATTGTTTTTATAACATAATATATAATATACTTGAATTTGTTTGCTGTGATCAAGCATGTGTTTAATCAGTCTAAAACTCGCTATATGAGTCATTTTAGTCGCTTAATGGAGAAGAGTCTGTACTTAAGATATGAAAAATAAGAATGAGTTTAAAATATTGAAAGATGTGAAAATAAAAAATATTCAAAGTCATGGAAAGAAAATAAAATATCTATACAAAATGATTTTTTCTTTATTGGTTCTAATGTGCTTTAAATAGTTGACTTTCATAAGTAGAGGAATTCATTTATTGATAATGATGTTTAGCATGTCATTTCTCACAAAATTAAGGTATGGAGTTCTACTTACAAATGATTAGTGGCACTTCACATATGGATCACTTATACAATTTACTCCATGTTAACTAGAAAAAAGTATGTGGAAATGTTTACTATATATTGATTATACTTGTGCATTTTAACAACTAATTTTTTGAGTTATTATATGTTAATGTTAAAAGTTTTTAATTATCGGTCCCTTCGTCATTTATGACAAAAAGGAGGAGAGTGAAGTAGTAAAGGCTTTGAATGGGAGAATTGTTTTAAATGGTAGTAAATGTTTTGAATGAGAGAATTTAAAAGTAGTAAATGTTTTGAATGTGAGAATTTAAATTTCTGAGGTGAAGTAGTAAAGGTTTTGAATGTGAGAATTTAAATTCCTGAGGTGAAGTAGATGTATTGCATTCCATACCATATCTACTAAGCTATTTGAGTTTTTGATATTTTTACGATGCTAATGTTTTTGTTGGTGTTTAGACTAACATTAGTGTTACGTCTCAATCTAACTAGTGTTGGTATCATGTGTTTAATGATTTTATTATTTCCTGTATCATATGCTTTTATACTCGGTATTTGAGTTGTGAATTTTAGGAAACTGGTTTGATAAGGAATACAACAGACATCGGCTTGATGAATCTTGGGTAATTTAGATTTTGTTTTTAGTTTTCCTTGACTTATTGTATAGTTTTGTCGCAGAACATCAAACTGAGAGTTTGTTAGGTTTTTAGTGTTTGTGATTTTGTAGACAAAATGATTAAATTGTAACATGTTGTTAAAGTCAAGGATCTAGGGTGTAATTTGTACAAATTGGGTTATGAGATCTAGAGTTCGAGCATGAAAAGAAAAGAAACACAACACCGCATTTTTGCTAGCTTCTTGCCCAGTTGGCGCTCAAGCGGCAAAGTAGATTACCTATCGGTCGCCTATTCTCGAGCCCTCGCTTGAGCGACAGTGCATCACTCACCTTCGCCACTTCACGCTCGAGCGACAAGTCGATCTGAAAAATTCTAATTTGCTATTTTGAAGTATTTTTTCCGACCATTCAACCTAATTACCATCCCCTATAAATACCCAAGTCTATGCACGAATTGAGGGGTGATTGTTCATTGTTCTTATTCTCTAAACGCATTCCTATTATTCTTTGAAAATCTAAGAGCCTATTCATACATTGATTCCATCTTTTCTTCTTGAAATCATACAACCACATATTTAGGAAAAATATCGAACCAATTGAATCCAAAACACCACCTACTTCCTATTGGTCATAAGAAGGTATTTTCTCAGTTGAATTTCAGAGGTTGGTAGAAGTTGAGAGAGATTGGACTACAAGCGCAAGAAAAGTACAAGAATGAGGCGTTCTTTGAATTTCACTTGGAAGAGACAATTGTAGAAGATCGAGAGCTAGTGGGTTCAGTTGATCTTGGAGGTTACAAGAATTAAATCGAGAAGTCTAATAGACTAGCTAGGTAGCATCTTACTATAAATCCGTATTGTCTATAGTGGTAGTAACTGGCTTGGTCCCAGAGTTTTTACCCAGTTGAAGTTTCTCTGTTTTCATATAGATATTTATTATTGCTTTTCTTATTACTGTGGTATTCAAATATAGGATAATTGGACTGTATGCTTAATTATCTAAAAACAATTAAAAGTGACTTTTTTCTTTTGATTGATTGATTCCGCACATAGGGTCAAAACTAAAACGAATAAGTCCAACCATTCGGTAACTTAAAAACCGTTAAATTGGTAAGCCGTAAACTGTTAAGTGATATCTAGTGCGACACCCGATTTTTTCAATCTCCACAAGGCAAATGGTGTACTGTTTTTTTACAATGCAAAAAATGGATCACAATTCCGAATAGTGAATCGAAAGTTACGCGCGCTTTAAAATCGGGCCGTTTGAGTAGGAATAATATATTCTTTGACTACATTTGATATCCTTCATATAGGGAAATTTATTTTTTTAATCATGGACAATCTTGGTATTTTCAAGGGCACGACTTTCAAAGCAAATTGAGGACTATATAAAGAGCAAATTTAGGCGAAGAAAATGATGGATTCCATATCATCACACATAAAAATTCTTGGAGGAGACAACATAGAAAATCTTAGGAGGCAAGACGCAATTGTTCTTTCATTGAAGAAAAAATCATACGGGGTTTTCTTGGATTCAAAGCAAGNATATAAAGAGCAAATTTAGGTGAAGAAAATGAGGGATTCCATATCATCACACATAAAAATTCTTGGAGGAGACAACACAGAAAATCTTAGGAGACAAGACGCAATTGTTCATTCATTGAAGAAAAAATCATACGGGGTTTTCTTGGATTCAAAGCAAGGAAAAGAAAGAAGATCATTCAGTGATTGCATATTTATTCTCTCTTTTTCATCCACTGTTTTGAAAATCAAGTGATATATTCTCATTCAAATATATAACTAGAATTAAAGATGAGACCTTGTTAACACTTTGATTAATAATTATTCGATTTTGTTTAAATTCTTGTAATTGTTGATGTTTATTATTTGCCTACTTTTTTTACGTTTGATCATCATAAAAATTCATTTGTGAACTGTATTATTTTCGAGCCATTGGTATAAATTAGCACATGATAATTAACAACTCTAGATCCTATAGGAGATATAAATACCTCCATACTTCGTGCAATATTTATTGTTATTTTTTTTATTATGTTTATATCTATTTGCATTCCTCATAGAGAAATAGTTGGGTCTTAGATGCAAATTGATTTAATTTATCTCGAGAAAGAAAATTAACATATAATAAATATCAATTATCAACATAAAAATAATAATTGATTAATAACGAGTAATAAAGGTTTAAAGTAGTTTAACGATAGTGGATTTGGAATCTTAGTACCTTTTATAATTTGATTAAACTCCAAGATTTATGTATTTTTGATTGCTTGACTTTAGTTGATAATTAGATATAAGTAAATGAAGACTATATATCTTCTAAATTAGAGCTAGTAATTAAAGTAAATAAGTGGATACCAATCATCATGGTTCGAGACTCCTTTCACCATTTTATTACTTGTTAACGATCATTTCATTTGCTCGGTAAAATCGACAACAACAAATATCCGTTTTCTTTCAGGAATGCATTTTTTTTTTTTAAAATGTAGGGTTTTGATTATTTACTATGGGTGTTCTTCTAATATCAGTGTTCTTTGATTTACCATGGGACTTGCTATGGGATGTCGTTGTCATTTTCTCAAAGACCCAAACGAAACTAAAAATATCATCAACAGTATAATGTTGTGAACTTGTGTACAAGCTTTTTCCTATTCCTCCTTGGATGCTCGAATGGAGAAATAAATCCATGGAAGTTGAACTACATTGAAAAAAATATCGGTGTTCTTTAAGCAATGCAATTTTCATAAAAAAAAAAAAAGAAAAAAAAAGAGAGAGACACATAGGCAACGAAAATAATGAAAATCACCCTTAAAATGTTGTCCAAGCTTGGATATTTATAGGAAAATGTAATTAGATTGAATGAGCCGGAAAAATCTATTTAAAAACGTAAATTATGATTTTCCGTATATATTTGTCTCTCGAGCGAAACCTCAGGCAAGCGACGACCTCTCGCTCGAGCTAGAGACGGGCGACAGGCGAGCGACGGGAATTCTGTTTTTGTTGCTCAAGCAGTTTCTAAGCGATAGGCTAGCGAGAATGCGATGCCGTGTTTCTTCTCTTTTTATGCTCGAACCCTAGACCTCATAACCTAACTTATACAAATTGCACAGGTCATTGACTTTTAAAACATATTACAAATCAGTTATTTTGTCCACATTATCGTCAACACTAAAAATTTAACATAAATCATGGGACATAAATTTGCGATAAAATGTGATTGTCATTTTTTCTCAAATACCCAAGTGAAACTAAAAATTTCAATCAGCAATGATGCGAAACTTTTAAAAGAGAAAATCATAAATCAGTAGGAAAAAAGGAAAAATAAGAAGGATCTATGAAAATATACATAACTTTCAGCTTAAGTGTTAGATTTTCGTGAGCAAATACAATTTGAAAGCATTTTTCGATTATACACAATTTTGTCCCATTGGCTTTTGGTCAATATCGTCAAACTTTTGGGCTCAAATTCTATCATTAGGGGTTCATTTAAGTATATTTTTTGTTTTGAGTCAATAAGGGTATTTTTATCATTTTTGCAATTTTTTTTTGTTTTATTCAAATTTGTCTACTGAATTAGGATTTCGATTTGATTAGGTTTCATTTTGACTCTTAAAATATGTGTTAACGATTTGAAAACCCTACATTCGTTTTAGATACATAATAATTCAATTTTCCATTATTCTGTGGATTCCAACATTTCTCACATGTGTTCGAGCGAAATTCGAGAAATACCCGTTCGTATGTCGCGAGTAAGAACCTTATATTATCATTCACATTTTTGCCATGCGTCAAGCGATACTGTTGTGTACAAGCTTTCTCCTAATCTTTCGTGCATGCTCAAACGAAGATATAAACCATGGTAGTTGAACTTTAATAAAACAAATATTGGAGTTCTTGAAGGAATGCAATTTTAAAAGGAAAAAAAAAAAACATGTAGGTCTTTATTTAAATTCACGGGACATAATGTTAGGATGAAATGTGGTTGTATTTTGTTCAAATATCAAGTGAAACCGAAAATATCAGCCAACTATATGATTTTGTGGACAAGCTTTCTATCAGCTCCACCATAACACCAAAAAAATGGAAATTGGGATAAAAGCATGAACGACCAATCAACTTATGATGAGGTTTCATGCTAGTCATCCAGTTTTATTTTTTTAAAATTTGTCACTGTAGTTTGCACTTCGTTCGTGTTGGTAACCTAGATTGTTCTAATGGAATATCAGATGTAGAAGACGATATTACGACTTAGCTTCAACATAGAGGTTTCTACGTTGGAAATCCTTCAGAGAAATTAACCGAATGAGGGATCAAATCGAAACAAACAAACATATTTTAATGGTCATCTTGTAACAGAATAAATATAAGTAACTAACATGAAATTTGGTTATAAATTTTGTGACTAATATATGATTTTTACTCGATCATGAATTATAGAAACTTAGTCAGTACAATATTTATAATAAAAAACAGAATGAATTGCCTATTTGGTCACTGAACTTTCAGCCATGCTTTCAAGGGGTCACTGAACTTTCAAAATCACCTAAATCATCACTGAACTTTGCAAAATATTTCCACGAGGTCACTGAACATTAAAAACCACCACATTCATCACCGAACTTTGCAAAATGTTTTCACGGGATCACTAAACTTTACAAAAAGTTTCTTAGGAGATCATTGAATTAGTGACCACTGAAAAATATTTTACAAAATTCAGTGATGAATGTGGTGATTTTTAAAATTCAGTGACTTTGTGGAAACCCTTTGTAAAGTTCAGTGATGATTTGGGTGATTTTGAAAGTTGAGTGACTCCATGGAAGCATGGCTGAAAGTTTGACGACCAAATAGGCAATTCACTCTAATAAAACACGGCTTAGTTAATATGTTATTATAACATAGTATTAGGTTCTATGCTAAATTATACATCTCATCAAAACTTTAAGTCTTCACGTACGGATTCTCAATTTCTCAAAGGACAGCCTTGTGCTTCTCACTCCAATAGACATGTATACTGATCAAAAACCAAAGCTTCTAATCGAAGCACAATTTATTTAGTATGAAATCAACGCGTTGAAAGATTCTTGATTTAAAACCCCGAATCTTCAAAAGAAAAGAAGGAAAAGTTGAAGCAAACAAACAATCTAAACTGTTCATACAGCAAAAAAAGCAAAAAGGAAACTTCAAAGAAGAAAAAGCAGAATCTATCAACTGATCATGACAAAACTCAAACAAATTTTCTCACTTCCAAGCATTAGTAGGATAAAACAAATTTTACAGATACTGATGGGATTAATTATATTGCACTGCTAGAAATTGCTGCACCTCTCTTGATGCTGTTCATATTGGTTGATTCATAAACAGGTAGCCCACTTGAGTAGTAATCTAAATCATGATTTGGTAAATCAAACAGGTCGGAGCTTGAATCACTATCTGCACCATCATCAAAATCATTGATCTTTCTAAATTCTTCCTCTTCTGACGAAAACTGATGATCAGGACAGTTTTTTCTACTCTTATTTGAATATCCCAGATTTGAATTCTTGTTCTTCTCCAATATTCCATTTTTTAATCTGATTTTGTCATCAGAAAATGCATAATCTGTGTTTCTTTTTGTGGGATGACACGCATAAGAAGCTGGGGGAGATGTACGAAAACCAGAACTTGAAGATGAATAAATAGACTTAGAATCAGCAGTATTAGTAATTGTGTGAAAGAAACTAAGGCTGCTTCTTCTTTTCTTTCTGTAACCAGGGCTTTCTTCTTCACTTTCCTTCACAGATTGTGTTGAAGATTTAGATTTCTTTTTCTTTGAAGATGTTTGATTGAAGAGAGAATTCAAAAAATGAGCTAGTTTGCCACCGGGAGAACTTGGCTGTTTATGTTTTTTCTCTTTCATTTGCTTTTCCATTTGCAAAGGAAATGAATGTATCATCATCGTCGTTGGTGGCACGTCTAGGCTCATTCTTCTTGCAGTCTTCAGTACAGACTGCCTGTCTTCTCCGATAATCTTATGTGCAAAAGTTGTATTATGAAGTTCATTGGTGCCCCCGGAGAAATACCGCTCAGCCTCGAACACGTTAAGCTCGCCAGAATAGTTCCTTCGGTTGAATGATACCTTGTACATCTTCTCCGATATAATGTACAAGAGAAGTTGTTTTGAGAGTTTGTGTATAAGGTATAAATATATTATTTAGTAAGCAAAAATTGAGTGTTATCCTAGGGGGTGGCGATGGGGGTGATATTTGAAATATGATTTTGAGTGTAATGGTAGATAGGGTCCCTTTTATAATAGCACTGAATTGCACTTTCAATAATAACATATGATGAGGTCTATCTTAATTCAATTCTTACATTTGTTTTACATAAATAAATGTTATATTCAACGTCTATACAGCGTAAAAGATATAAACGGCTTTCGTTATACGGCGAACGTTGTACGTTGTAAAAGGTGAACCATTTTTACGATATTGCTTTATACGGCGTTCTGCCGTATGCCGTAAAGAGTTTTTTACGAAACATTAATTGTGACAATTGCATAATATGATTTGTTAATTTAGGGGGAAAACCAACCCGAAAGAAACTACATACCCCTAAACATGCAAATCTTCTAAGGACACAAAAGTTAAAATTGTACATTTGAGTTCACAAAATAAATGACACCATTTCAATATTTGAACCAAACAACTGTAATATTTAATAGATCATAAGTCTCCACAATTCTTTATCTTGATCAATATGTGATTGGAATCAAGCCATCAACTTTGATCACATGTCATCTTCAATTGTAATTGAATCCCCTTCACCACAAACTGAAATAAAGACACGTCTTTAAATTTCGCTAACAATTGTTCTTTTACGTGGATATGTTGAGAGTCACCGAAGCTTGTCTCCCTCTTACACTCGCTCTACCACAAGATTCATTCAATTTTAAAGGTAGAGGCGATCTAACAAAAATTGAAGACCTAAGTACTCAACTCAATTTGTATGGCAAATGGATTTAATGATGTAATTGGGATAATGAAATTAAACTTTTCCAACCTCAAACCAGTTTCATATAGCAATTGGGATCAATATATGTCATGAGAAACTTCAATATTAGTGAGGATATTCTCTTGCCTAAACTCATATGGGTGTGTTTGGTGCACATTAAAATGAGAAAATGCATTCTTTTGATGTGATGTGATGAGAAATATGTGGTTGAAAAAGAAGGAAAAGTTATTGATGTGATGGAAAATATTATTTTATTGAAGAATGTGTGGTTGAAAATGAGTAGAAGAATGAGAATGAAAAAAATAATTTCCCCTTCACCACAAACTGAAATAAGGACGCGTCTTTAAATTTCGCTAACAATTGTTCTTTTACGTGGATATGTTTAGAGTCACCGAAGCTTGTCTCCCTCTTACACTCGCTCTACCACAAGATTCATTCAATTTTAAGGTAGAGGCGATCTAACAAAAATTGAAGACCTAAGTACTCAACTCAATTTATATGGCAAATGGATTTAATGATGTAATTGGGATAATGAAATTAAACTTTTCCAACCTCAAACCGGTTTCATATAGCAATTGGGGTCAATATATGTCCTGAGAAACTTCAATATTAGTGAGGATATTCTCTTGCCTAAACTCATATGGTGAGAGTATTAATTTCAAATTTAAATTTATTGTTCACGAGAATTCTCTCTGTTGTATATAAAGCCTAAAATCACTCTTCATTGTAAATTCTTTTGATAAGAGTAGGGATTGATGTTAAATTTTTCTATTTAGGAATATGTAAGGATTAGCCATGTCAACGAGTCGAGCCGAAATTCAAAACTCGGACTCGGCTCGAGCAAAATAAGTCCGAGTTTTTTTGGGCCCGATTCGAGCCGAGCCGAACAAAAGCTTGGCCAAAAATTTTAGGTTCGATCTGAGGTTTCGGCTTGAGCCTTTACGAGCAGAGCTAGGTTGGCTCGATTTTTTTTATTATTTAAAAAGAATAAATTTCGTGACTACTGCCTGCAAAACGCAGGCAGCACTAAAATTAATTTTTTATTTTCTTTTCTTTTTGCTTTTTAATTTCTTTTTAAAACACAGGCCGAGCCCCGAGCTGGGCCCAAATTGGGCTTTTCAGGGTCGAGCCCAAGCCAACGAGCTTTTTTGCCATCCCTAATTAGGATAGAAAACCCTCTCGTGAAAAAAAATAATAATAATAATGCTTACAATACAAGGATAATTAAGTGGGAATTTCATGTAAGATATGAAGGCAAGTCATGCAACGCAACTAAAATCTGCCGCAAACATTTGATTAGCAGTAAACAAACTTGTAACATGGATGTGATGAGAAAGATGTGGTTGAAAAGGAAGGAAAAGTTATTGATGTGATGGAAAATATTATTTTATTGAAAAATGTGTGGTTGAAAATGAGTAGAAGAATGAGAATGAAAAAAAAAATGTGGGACAATGAGAATTCTCTCTGTTGTATATAAAGCCTAAAATCACTCTTCATTGTAATTTCTTTTGATAAGAGTAGGGATTGATGTTAAATTTTCTATTTAGGAATATGTAAGGATTAGCCATGTCAACCAGTCGAGCCGAAATTCAAAACTCGGACTCCGCTCGAGCAAAACAAGTCAAGAATTTTTTTGGGCCGGAGCCGAACAAAAGCTAGGCCAAAAATTTTAGGCTCGACCAGAGCTTTCGGCTCGAGCCTTTACGAGCAGAGCCGGGTTGGCTCGATTTTTTTTATTATTTAAAAAAAATAAATTTCGTGACTACTGCCTGCAAAACGCAGGCAGCACTAAACCCTGGTCCCAATTTTTTTTTAGAACACAAGCCGGCCCACGTCCGAGCCCCGAGCTAGGCCCAAATCGGGTTTTTCAGGGTCGAGCTCAAGCCAACGAGCTTTTTTGCCATCCCTAGTTAGGATAGAAAACCCTCTCGTGAAAAAAAATAATAATAATAATATTGCTTACAATACAAGGATAATTAAGTGGGAATTTCATGTAAGATATGAAGGCAAGTCATGCAACGCAACTAAAATCTGCCGCAAACATTTGATTAGCAGTAAACAAACTTGTAACAGTCAATTTAGAAAAGTATAAGTGTCCTAGTATATTTGATGAGAAATAATAAATTCGTTTTTCATGTAAGTGCAAGACGAGTATTAAATTTAATAAATAAACTCCCCATCGATTTTAACATTTTAACTTTCTGATTAAGTTGATTTGACATTTGTAATAATTTATATATTTCCCATTACCAGGAACCCACTCAATGTCAATTCGTGCATAAAAAGGTTCATGAAGGTTTAATGAGAATTAATAGATTCGGTTTTCATTTGAGTGCATGTTGAGTATAAAATATATTTCAAAAAAAAAAAATATATATATATATATATTCAATCATTTTAACCGCTTAACTTTTAGATTAAGATGATTTGACATTTCTTCTAATTTGATTATTATCCTTATCAAGAACCCGACGTTCAATTTTGCTTTATCAAATGTACATGAAGGGTGTGGGGTAGATTGAAGCGACCCTTTATATCTTTCTCAATATCTCATGCTTTGAAATAAAAAAAAGGTGGTTTTGTTGTGTGTTGTGGGGAACAAAGAAGCTGTATTTTCTTGGATACTGAACTTAAGAGTGTAAAGTTGGAATTAGGTTTCGAGTGGCCTTAATGAGTTTGTGCACTACATGATCTTTTTCTTTACAAGGTTACCATTGTTAAGATTTAATAAAGACCCACAAAGACTTGACTATTTCAAAATTATTTTTAAGTGAATTTAGATTAATCTTTGATCAATTTGGATATGTTAATTATTAGTAGGTGAACATTACACCTAAAGAGTAATTATATTCACAGTGTATATATTTTTTTTTATTCACATCACATTTTAATTACTGTATGGACTATGGATATCACATATCTTCACATTAGTACGATATTGTCCACTTTGAGCTTAAACCCTCATGGATTTGCTTTTGAACTTTACCCCAAAAGACATCATACCAATGAAGATATTGTTCATACTTATAAACTCATGATCCTCTCCACTTCTAACCAATGTGGGACTTTGATCGCACAACCAACAATCCTTCCCTTGAACAAAAAACCACCGAGCCTCCCCTCAAATGATATCCATCCGTCCACTCTCTACCAACCAGGATTCTCCACTCTCGCTTTCACCGTGTTGGGGTTGGAACACGTCTATGAAGCATCCGAAAAGCACTACCTAACTCGAGAGCTTGCTCTATCCAGGACAACTCCTCTTCACCATATTGGGGTCAGGATACGTCCATGAAGCATCCGGAGCACACCACATGTCCAATAGAGCTCATCCACGAATTCCATCGCGAACAAACCAAGGCTCACCACCTTCGTTCGGCATTCCGAGGAATTCATCCACATGGCTAAGTCTGGGGCTTGACTCTAATACCATTTGTAAGGACTATGGACACCACATATATCCACATTGGTATGATATTGTCCACTTTAAGTCTACACCCTCATGAATTTGCTTTTGACTTTACCCCAAAAGGTGAATATGGTTACCTCTATAACAGCATACTTATAAACTCATGATCTTCTCCATTTCTTACCAATGTAGGACTTTGGTCGCACACCCAACAATTAATTTTCACATTGATACCCAATCAATCTGCAAGCAAAGAAAACACAAAGTTAGCGCTTGCATAATCAAGGTAACCAATAAAATTGGAGTAACGGACCTTACCTCGTGTTTCAGACCAGAAGCACATATCATACATGCTCTATTTACTCACCAGGGCTAAGGTCACAAACAAATACCCAAGTAGAAGTAGATAATCACAGTAATCAATCAAGAGCAAATAAACATGCGATGAAGATATCGTATAGGATTACATAGATCTTTTCAAAAAAGACACGTTCACACTTAACAACAGATTAACACCAAGTTAATCAAGTATACGGTCAACACATATGCAACAAATGCATAAATGACCTCACGAAAAGATCTTACCACACTTATCATATCACATTCCGTGTTGCTCACACCTCGAGAACACATATCTCACCTTATCGCCTACCGTGCTAGACTAATCATTCAACATGTATCTAATTGGTAGACCTCTATAGATCCTAAGTCTTTGGAATTATCCTCTATCACCACATCACTTCTCCCAATCTAAGTGGATAATGGGTCTCTACCTAATAGAAGTGATGGAAATGCTTCTCCTACACTCCACATGATCAGAGTCTCTTCACAGATAAATGATT
>CAIGRS010178546.1:0-11632 GCA_903798395.1 Fraxinus floribunda | reverse complement strand
TTAATAAAAATTTAATACCAAAAAAATTATATATAAACTAAGCAAACGTGCATTGCATGTTGCTTAAACCTAGTTATTCATAATCAAACTAATCAACAACTGCCGTAATCATTCTATTCAGCACTTTGTTATTTAGAGCATTAATTTTCATTAATTATATAACATCAAACAACAAATTAATGCTCAAATAGTAAGTTATCACATCAAATGACTATGCAATCGCTGGCTATATATAGCATTACCCTCCAA
Organism: Fraxinus floribunda; assembly: GCA_903798395.1. NCBI lineage: Eukaryota > Viridiplantae > Streptophyta > Magnoliopsida > Lamiales > Oleaceae > Fraxinus > Fraxinus floribunda. The sequence continues at coordinate 11,383 of CAIGRS010178546.1, read as the reverse complement.
TTTGCAATTGAAAAATAGAAATTTCGTTGATAAAAAATAATTAGAATTAATAGCTATTTCTAATTAATAAGATGGCGTTTAACATGTTCAATACAAAAAAAAATTAGAATTAATATCATAATCAACATGTTAAACATATCCTAAATTTGCGCACATAAAAAATGTAAGTTTAGATGCTTAAAATTCAACACCTTGCATCCCGTTAAAGTCTTCAAATCTTTAGAATCGAATCTTTAGAAATTTGCATTTGTCACATCGTGTCTTCGAATCTTTAGAACGTACAAATCCTTGACAGCATTGTAGTGTCTTTCTTATTATTCCAATGTTTAATCCAGTTAAAAAAATAAAAAATAATAATTAATTTTAATCACATATTTTATTATTTTTATTAAGATCTACTAAAAATTATATTTTTAGTTAAACCAAATCTGGACTATATTGAGAGAGGCTTTATGTCCCGGTCATTGAGCCGGGACAAGGAGCTTTTTCCGACTATATTTCTACCCTCAATTAGCGTGCCCCGATAAGGAAAAAAATTGTTATACAAGAAATAACACGGATGATTTAGCCCATGTTTCTATTTGGTCTAGCCAAAAATTTAATTTAATTTTGAATCAAAATTAATAATTAATTTTAATCACACATTTATGAGATTCATATTTTTTTAGCTACATATTTCATTAATTTTATCAAAATTTGCTAAAATTTTATTTTTTATCTAAATCAAACAAAGGCTTATATACCAAAAAAAAAATAAAAAAATATTCATCAAATGAGTTGGTCAAATCTGACGTGCAATTAATATTGTAAACAACCATGCTACGTGTACAACCTCGGTTGANGGTTGTCAACCTCGATTGTACAAATAGATTAATTCTATTGCAAAAACAAGAGACCATTCCAATCCAACCCAATAGCGATAGCCACCTAGAAGTCCACGAAAGATTAGGTACAAGACGACCTAGTAAACACTTAGGTTAGTTGATGGACAACTAGAGTAGTCATGCAAATAGACTAAATCCAAGGTTCGCCGTAAAAATATTATATCAAAGTGATTTGTTTGATTAGAAGAGTTTTTAGATAAAATTAAAATATATCTGACAATTTTCTTTAAAAATTCTTCTAATCAAACAATATTATATAATTTAGGATCACAATTCCAAATGTTATAGTCACAAATTACAAATTTTATAGGTGACAATTTCGTTATCAATCGCAAGTCATCAAATTAATAGGTCACATTATTTTTCAACCACAAATAATAAATTTTGCAGATCACAACTTTATCGGCCACAAATTATCAAATTAATAGGTCACATATTATTTTTCAATCACAATCATAAATTTTACATGTGACAGCTTCTTTGTCGACCACAAATTATCAAATTAATATGCCACATTATTTTTTATCACATATCATAAATTTTACAAGTCGCAACTTCTTTATTAGTCACAAATTATTAAATTAATAGGCCACGTAATATTTTTCGATCACAAATCACAAATTTCATAGGTCACAATTTATTTTATAGTCACATTATTTCTCGATCACATACCACAAATTTTATGTCACAACTTATTTTATAGTAACAAATTATCAAATTAATTGGTTACAACTTATCAAATTGTAAGTCACGATTACGAAATTAATCACCAAGCCACCACCTACAACAACTAAACGCCACCCTGCATCACCACCACCACCAACAAAAACCAACCCAAAACCCCAACAACACCAAAACATGAAAACTACCATCGCACCAATACCACAACAACCAACAAAATAGAGGGGGCATTGCTATAGCGGAGCGATCACCAACAGATCTGAGCGCCAACAAAATGTCAACAAAACCAACAGACTCAAGCGCCACTGTTTGTGTAGAGTCAAACGCAACAGTGTCATCGCTGCTCGACCGGCTCGCTGTTCATGTGCAGCGGTGTGCACAACGAAAAGCTTCGTTGCATAGCAGCGCTCGTAGGAGGTTTTCGATGACGGCGCGCGGTCCATGTGTGAGGAAGATGGGAGGGAGGGAGAGAGAATAATAGAGAAGAGATTATTAATATTAAAATATGAAATTATCACCTGATTTTTATATGAACTAGTCAGAGTTGAACGTGCAACGTACGTTATTCTGAAATACTTTGTAAGTGTTGTAAAAGTAATATTTGACCTTTCATTTACCCTTTTTTGATATAAATATGAGATAAATGCAAGTACCTGAAAATAAATGTTAATTATTATACATGCACGTAAATAGTGAAATATATACTTAAATGTAAGTATTAAATTACAACTAAATACATAATGAAGATGAATGACAAATATGATATATGAATTAACATGAATGTTAATTAATTTAGAATTAATACCAAAAATATATACGTAACAATGAATGTTAAATTATTTATATTAAATGAATATAATTTACTTTTTAATTAAGTGAAATTGGATACTAATTAGCATACATAGACATGAATAATGAAGTGCGTGAAATTCTAAATATCATTAATTAAATGAATGTAAATATTAATTAATTGAAAATTAATAACATGGACATGAATGTGTATATGAAATTCTAATTAATATTAATTAAATGAATGTGAATATTAATTATATAGTATTTATTATAATTTGTACGTTAAATATATATTACAAAACGAAAAGATATGTATTATTGAAATAATTGAATTGTAGTAGGGTTATAATGGTCCAAAATAATATTACACGCAAATTCAAATTTTTTTCTTATTTTTTAACCACATATTTTCTATCAAATCACTATTTAAAATGCATTCTCCACTCAATAATGTGCATCGAACAAATGCATAAATTTACTTAAATAGACAATAATAAATTCAAATAAAACTCATCACTCTACGTTCATCCACTAATATGTATCCTAATTAATACCTTTTGGACATTTCAATTCTTTTAAATTTTGTTTAATTAAAATCATAATATTCATAAAATATTTTCTTCAAAATTATATTCATAACACGTTGAACCTAACCATAGAAATTAAAATTAACGTATTATTCACACAAAAATAACAAAATAAATAGCATTGTCGTTTTCTGGGGTATGAGTTTTAGAAAGGAGGAATGTAGCAAGGTGGATGGGGCAAACGAATTCCATTTTGCCAAGGAGATTGGAATCAACATTAAATTCAGGTACATTTTTTAAGCAAAAAATTGTACGAAATAATATTTATGAAAAATAATAATAATCCAAATTCTATATAACCCCCACAAATTTCATAAACGTGAGCAGTCAATATCTTTAAAGCCACGTATAAAATATAACACATTTTAACTCAAACTCTCAAACTAGGGGCCAAAGCGGTTTGGTTTGGGGGGTGTGTGCCATATTTTCAACTCAAACAATTTCATGCGATTTTGAATTTTTTTCAAACCAAATCAAACCATAAATTTCGGGTTGGTTCGATTTTCATCCGCGATTTACCTATCGACATCATATTAATATGTTTACAATAAGTTAACATATAAGTTTAAATGAGAACTAATAATGTTAAGCCTCTATTTGATTCACATTAAAATTTTCATTCTCATTCTTCTACTCATTTTCAATCATGCATTTTTCAATAAAATAATATTTTTCATCACATCAATAACTTTTCCTTCTTTTTCAACCACACATTCTCCATCAATCTACTATTCTAAAATATATTCTTCGAAAATAATGTGGCTCAAACACAGTTAAACTACATTTACCTTTCTCATGAAACCCGTGAATAAATTATTTTCAAAGTTGGTTGCTAAAAGATGTTAATAGAATAAATATATATTTCTTCTTTTTTATTTACCTTTTCTTGTTTGTCTTTAATATTGTCATATAACGGTTGATAAAGACAGTCACATTCTGCCGTAATAGTTTTGTTAAAAGTTAAAACTCTTTTCGTCATACTAGTGAGATGACAAATAAGCACTAAGCACGATATGTTTAAATGCACAAAGAATAATAGAGTTCGGGTTTATTGAAAATTGACACATTTTATTCTCTAACGACTTTAAAGTAGAATGTAGTAGTACTAGTAAGAGAACTTTAACATTTTCACACATTCAATACGTACGTTTTATCATTCGTTCTTTCTAAACCACAAAAAAGTTCATTAATCACCTAAGCACACAAATAATCATTTTTTTATCCAAATCACAACTCACAAGTGTATAATGAGATCAAAAACAACAAATAAAAGAAAGAACAATAAAAAAATGATTTGAATGAGAATCTAAGACTTATCAAGAGAGAAAGAAGTGATTCGGGTAGAAATTAGCAGACTAACAAGCAAAAGACGATTAGCGATTTGCGATTGGGAATCACATTTGGTTCAGCAGTAGCATGCAAGCGTCAAATGTTTGAGAAATGAGAGTTTAGGTTAGGGCTTCTGAAGTTGTGGGCGTGATTTGTTGTCGTAATTTTGTTGAATTATGATTTGGATTGTTGAAATAAATGTTTTTTTTTTAATTTCATATGATTTGGGATTAATTTTAGTTTATATTAGATATCAGGTCAGGACATACGTTGTGGACTTATAAAACTATCGGCCAATAATTAAGAACTTAATTTACTTTATATGATTATTTCAATGGGTTGGTTGTAATTTGTATAGCTAAATTGGTATTTTTTTCTAAAATGTGAAAACTTTAAAATTTGTTAAGTTAAATAAAATTAATTTTTTAAAATTTAAAAACAGTTCGGTTTGATTTTGTGCGGTTTTTGAAAATTGAAACTTAAATCAAACCATTTTGAAACGGTTTGGTTAGGTTTGAGGGAAAAAAATTGTGGGTCCACGTGGACCCGAACCAATGGTTTCAAACTAATGATTTTGATTCGATTTGCGGTTTCGCGATTTTTTTTGTAGAGCCCTATCTCAAAAAGACAAATAACATTTGATTAAATTAATAAATTATGATTTTGAATTTGGTCAATGAATAAATAAAAACGATATTAGATTCTATTTCCCTAGATGGAGAGAGGGAGAGGGTGAGGGGTAGAGAGGCCATGAGAGAAGTTACGTTGAAGAAGATAATGAATTGGATTAGAATCGTTAGATAGAATTATTAATAAAATATCTTCTTTTAAATATAATTTTAATTTTCATAAATAATTTACTTTTTGTTAAACTTTGTGGATATATAGATTTAATTGAATGAATTTAATAATAGTAATGTTGGGATGTAATGGGATGAATATAATATTTTTCTAAAATTTTAATTTTTTTAATAGGGATGGGTTTAGGATGGGATGAATATATAAAAGTGTGTGCATATATAATATGAATAAATTTAATAAAAATAATATTGGAATATAATATAGATGAATATAGTATTTTTTAAAAATTTTAGTAGCGATATATTTAGAGTGTGTTAGATATATAAAAATTGTGAAGGGAAATAACTGCCCCCGAATTTATATATTGTTGATTTTAAATTCTTGACTCCACCAAGTGTGATACAACTTCAAAGTAAAACCTAGTCATAAATTAATCCCAACTTTTTTTTTTTATTTTATTATTTTCAGCTAGGCATTTCAACTACTTATATTATGTCTCCTAACGTGTTGAAAATACGAAGTACTATACGAAATTTGTTAATGTTAGTTTAGCATAGAGAGTTAGATAAAGTATAATGATTTTAATCGATACTCACTTCGTCTCATAAAGATAGTATTATTTTCGATTTCACACGGATTAAAAAAATGTAATTAATATACGTAAAAACGTAAAAATATAATTTTTACATTTTTTCTAATGTACTCCTGCATTAAATATTGATTTAAATTGAAATAGTTCATATATGTTAATAACAAAGAACATTAAATATGGATATATTAGAAAATAAAAAAATCAACTACACTCTTAACCAGAAAAGTGGCCTCTAATTTGATACATACGAAAAATAAAAGCATGCATACCTTTATAGGATAGAGAGATTATCATTCATCACTACTAAGCATATCTAAATTTTCATCCCTACCAAATATGGGCTTAATATGGGATTTGATTCATTAATACTCATGTTGTTGGTGTCTTAAAGGCTAAAATTTAAGTTTTTAAATTTTCATATCTTTAAATGTAAGGTTTTAGGTAGGGATAACAACGAGTCGAGTATGAAACGGGTTTGCCATTTTCATCTTTATCCCGTCGGGTATTTTTGTTACTTTACCCCATCTTCATACTCGATTAAAGAGAGACAAGGCGGGGCATGTTCCATGCCCCATTTATCGCGCCCATTTATTTTTATTTTTATTTTTTTATATCTTTAGTTAGTAAATATTATTACTTTTTTACTAATTTGTTAAAAACAACTTAGTTCTCTTTAAAAATGATGATAAATTTATTATTTTTGTTGGATAAAAAACTTAAATTTAAAATTAACTGTAAACGGGGTGAGAACTATGTTTTCCATACCCGTCTCGTACTCGATTCGGGATAATGACCCCCGCCCCTGCCCCATCTACCCGGTTAGGCGGGTAATCCCCACTCCATTCGGGGTGGGCCCCCCACGAGTATCGAGTTGAACATATTTTTTTGTCATCTCTAGTTTTAAGCCGCTGAAGTCTCGATTTTGTGCTGGTGAATTCTTTAGCGACAATAATTTTCTATTTAAAAATTGCAAGAGATTCTCCATTTCGACCCACGTTACTGTAGACATGGTTCGTGGTTGAAATCAAGTGGTAAATTGTGAGTTCCTAGTGTTCAAGGGTTCACGATAAACACTTAATATAAAAATTTAAAAGTAAATCGAGATGTCTTGACATTATATAATTTGTCCTTTATTTGGCCCGTGGTTACTCTATCTAGAAAAGCGGTTATGGTGTCTTTGCTTTATACTTTTAAAAAAATGTTTGAAAAATAACTCGAGATGACATGGGCCATGTTGAACATCTACCAGAAGAGCTTGACCTATTATACGCACCTCTTTCAAAACTGTGAACCTTCCTTCTCATATGAAAATCAGGGTTTCCCAAGATAGAGATGTTTTAGCTGCTCATATTAAAGGAGAAAATTTAACAGGAGAGTACTTTACAACTAAGCAACAGTCTTGAATTTTGTATTTATGTATTTCAAAATAAAAAATAATAATCCTTTAACATAGTATATACGTAAATGTGTGTGTATATATATCCAAGGAGGATAATGCTCCACTGCGTGAGTTCCCTAACTGGCTAACCCTTTTCTTCCTCCCCCAACCCTTCTCTCTCTTATCTCTCTCTCAAACACAGACACGCAGAAGAGAATTACACATCAGGCTTGTAGATATTTCTTGTTCTTTTCTTTTGTTCTTTTATGTAATTTTTTCATATATGATATTGAATCTTTACTATGAATAGTTTAAGTAAACATCTGAATTTTTATTCACCGTGTATGCTTTTGTTACGATCTTCTTTAGATCGGATTCACTCTCCTTTAAAACCTTCCTTCTTTATCCAGAGTTGAGAACGGATAGTTGATCCTCTTCAGATTTTTTTATTTTTTCAGAAATTTATATTTCTGCAAGTTAGTACATAAAACCACCCTTGTTTTTTCTTGTTGGATTAATTTATGTGATCCAATAAAAGAAGATAAGTATTATTCGATGCTGGAATCAATCGGGATATTCGATACATATTAAGAACTTCTGCGCTTATTTTAATCTGTTACTTTTTTATTGTCATTTTCTGTGATTGAGATATGTATGAAAGCAATTTAAAAATTGATTATTTAAATTATATCCAGAGTTATTGAAAAAGACGTTTTTATTTTTGTTCTTTTGTAGCTTATTCATTGATAATATGCCCATCAGCCTCATGTTGGTGGCTTTCTTGCCAACTGATTTCTCTGACTGAGGGGCGTTTGAACACCTACACGCGCACATAAAATTTACTCTGCAAGATTTTTCAGAACTCAATATCCTGGTGATATTTTGCATACATCTATATAATTGGTTGGAAATCAAGATCGAGCCAATGAAGATTTTGGATGAAAAACTGAACTCTATTGTTCAGTCCTACTCAGTAGAATACGGAGGTACTCAATAGTTTGAAACGGCTCGTCGACAGTCGTTGTTTGCTGGTGTAGCACCATCAAGATTCACATGGAAATGCAAGGTGGTGAGTTCATCTCTCACCCCGTAGCTTTTTGGTGGTGAGAATCTTGATGATGCTGCATCGGCAATAAACGACTAGCAAATCAATAGAATCATCTGTCACGGCTTTCCATGACTCCTTTATATATCATTAAATAGGTAAAAATTCATTATTTTTCAGTTATTTATGTGATTCTGCCAGATGGGTTTTTGGTATTTTGTGGGAATCTATATGAATTCTTGTAAAAATAAGTTAAAATCTTATTTGCATATTGGAATATGACACTGGATATTTGTCTCTTTTCTTCTTTAATATTGTTTAAACTTCTCTTTACACCGAATAAGTTATAATTGTATATTATACCAAACATATCTCGGTCGTATTATTTCATTTTCTCGCGCGTGTGTGTGAGGGTTTTTGTGTCAGCTCTTTGTCGAAGTGACTGCTGAAGGGATTCACTCTGTTGATCGAATTCATCAGTGATTGTTCTTGTGCAGGAAAAGTCTTGATGGAATCTTGGATACAAATGAGCATTATCAGAAGTCAAAAAGTTCGGAGAAATTCTTTATTAAGGACGTTGCACAAATAAATTAATATAAACATTTTTGTTGATTTTTCCACATTCATTATTGGATATTTACATTGATCATTGCTTTTTTGTTTTCCCCAGAAAGTTTTGGATGTGTAATTTCTCATATTGTTGATAATATGAATTTGCGATGCCAAGAAGAGGCGAGGACAGCTTTTTATCTCTTTATTATTCTATAATGACACAATATTAGATTTGCTACATTAGATCTATGCGCAGTTAATCAACTAAATATAACTCGATAAAATCGTTCTCTTATACAAGGAGGCAGTATTGTTACACGCACTCCAAATGCTAGTAGATATTGAACAAGATTGGTTTTGCCTCCTTTGGGAAATTTATAAAGAAGAATAGTAATGTGTGTCACAAAATCATGTGTGAATTATAATAAATAGTAGTTATAAATAGTAAATACGTAGTTGAAAGTAGCCCTTGTTTGACAACAATTGTTCTGGGAAAATAAAGTTTTAAATAGTGATTTTTAAAAGAATGTTTTGTTGAAAGGTAATGAAAAATTTTGAATTTACACGCAAAATATTTTATTGTGTGAATGTTTTGATTGAAAATGAGTACGTAGAAAAAAGAATTTGAAAATAATAATTATCAAACAGGGACGTAATGTTTGACTTTGACTCGTTAGAGCATTTACAAGAGACTCTTTAAATTAATATAATTTGGAGAGTGAAATTTGGAGAGTCAGACTCACTCTCTATAATTAAATGCATTAAAAAAGTTTCAATTTTCAATGTAGGAAAGCAATAAAATAATTTTAAAAAAAGTTAATTAAAATAAAAGATAAAGAAAAATAATAAATATTTTTTAGAAGTAACAAAATTAAGTGTTAAATATAAAAAACTTGTTGAAGTACTTCAAAATTTTAACTCTCTAACTTTATAGATGTTCTCCAAATGATAGAGTGTACCCTTTAAAAATAGAGAGTCTCTTAAAAATGCTCTTATAAATCATTTATAAATTTGCATCCAAACGAAGAGTTTACATTTCTTTGTCTTATTTAAAGGAGATTCAAAGTAAATTTGATTATTTTATGGACATAATTCAAAGTGGTGTTTTTTCTTGTGAACAAATTAATGTTTTCTTTGAAAATTGCATCTTCTCTTGGAAAAATTCATGATAGTACTGCCATTGTTGGGGCTTGGTTGCTCCTAACATTTATCAACATCAGTCCAGTTAAGTGGACCTATGTATTGCAACTTGGCATGTACTCTTCCTCAGAGAAACGTTCAGTCCAATTTCTCACCTCTGAATAATAGTACCAATTATCTTCGGACCATTTATTTCATTACCTAATCTTTGTTTATTCTTACTAAATTTGAGGTGTGGATCCTTTCGCCCTATTCCGTTATGTGTGTAAATATCAAACTAAGATAAGAGAAACAAATACTTGAAAGTTAATATTTTTTATATTTGTCTTTGATGGAAAAATTAATTCACTTTTAACGCTAGGGTGTCAGAATGGAATATTATTCACTTTTTTCTCTCTTCTTATTAATTATACATTTTTCAATAAAATAATATTACACGCAAATTCAAAAGAATTTCCTTATTTTTTAACCGCACATTCTCCAAAAAAATTAATATTCCTCTCATTAATATAATAATGGGGGTCAAACGGGCACTAAATAATTAGATGAGAATCATGCTATAGTGTCAGAGATGTTGACATAATTCTTAACGTCTTGACACATAACATTCTATGATCGTAGTGATCAAAATACAATCAATACTCACGTTGTACTTAGGGCTGTAAATTAATCGAATATGAATCGGATATCTGATTGTTAAATTCATTTTCGATTTGTTATGTTATCGAATATCCGATCCGATAACCCAATTTGAAATTGATGAAATTAGAAAGATAAAAAATTTATATCAGTCAATTCTAAGCTCTAGAATTAAAATGTCCATATAGCTTTTTACTCGATTTTTAGCCCACCTATTTATAGATTGCGAATCTTGTGATATTCTAATAAGTATCTAATGTGAGAAGATGGAAGTTGGGAATAATGAAAGCTGATATTCTAATAAGTATATGACGTGAGAAGTGGGAAGTTGGGAATAATGAAAGCAGCCCAACCGTTGGCCCATTTATTTGTTAAGTTTATAAAATAAATTATTTATTTTTATCTTATTTTAATTAATAAAAAATTAAAAAAATTCCAAATATTTCAATTAAAAGTATTATACAATTATTTATTATTTGAAAATTATGTGTAAAATATAATACAAGTTTCAAAATTAAAAAAATGGGTAATTGACGCAAAACGTCCCTATCTTTGAAGGTTTTTGCGGAAAACGTTCATACCTTTCATTTTTTGGCGCAGAACGTCCATACCTTTCACATTCTTTGCGTTGAACGTCCTTGTTACCAATTTTTAATATAAAATGACTATTACACCTTCCTATATAAATAAAACAAAAAAGAAAAGAAAAATAAAGAATGAATTGCAATATGCTCTTAAACTTTTTTAAAAATGCAAATCAGTCCAAAAAAGTGAAAATTTTTTGCCCTTTTTTCAGCTCAAATGCATCCAGATTCCGACAGCCTCCGGCCACCCAAGCCGTTGGACGTTGACACCAGTCAACAACCCTCCAATTCCTCATTCAATTACCACCCAACCACTCACAATTTCATCACTGTAGTGGTCGGGATTAATGCCGGAAGTTCACTGTCCTCAAATCTAAAA
>CAIGRS010178541.1:0-11857 GCA_903798395.1 Fraxinus floribunda | reverse complement strand
GCCCCGTTGCCATCACTAATCCCAAGAGTACATGGAACTAACTTGGACACAACAACTATTAGAAGTTCATCTTCAATGGACCCGTATTGGGCCTGATTTACTCTTTTAACTTTGGGCCACAAATTGACCGATTGGGTTATAGCACGCAACACAGTTCAAATTAAATTATGAGGAATTATTTACGTATTCAATTCTATTTTCCTCTTGATAGAAAATTTCTCTAAATACTATCAAACTTAAAAATTAGATAAACACTGTGTAATCAAAATTAATTGAAAAAACTTTAAAAAAAAAAAAAACACGATCATGATCGACCACCACGGTTGCAAAATATTTTCAACAACCAAACAATATTTTGCATTAGTGCATGACTATTTTTGACAATTCCTTATTAGACAATATGGCCATTTTTTAGGCCCTATGAGCCTAAAAAATTAAAAGAAATATGGATTATTCTAAACGCATGAGCCTTGGACATGTAGCATGATTCTTGAGAATGCGAGCTCAAAATCAAGATCCAATACGACTAGGTTTAAACTTCTAAATTAGCTAAAAAAGTGTATACCTACTATTGTCACAAAGAACTCAACACGGCCGTGTTTACAATTTTAGATTAGCTAGGCAAGCATGTGGACAACTATTGCTCGAAAGCGCTGAGTACCTCATTCTCTTAACTAGATCAACATCGTGATAGAATAACAAATTTATCATAAGTTGATTATGAGCATCTACCTAAAGTAAAAAGAAGTTGGCTTCTTAGTTTGTAATCTGAAGAACAAGTAGAGCTACTAAAATGAATACAAGAATGAAAAAGAAACACAAACACACTTTGATTGATTGTGCATAATAATATTTAACAAAATTAACTTGTTCTTGAGGAACATTTCACAATACAATAAGGTAACAATAAACACAAGGGTCAACTCCTCCTACCATCCATTCAATGGATCGATCTAAATTCTAAAAAATACAAACAACATTCTTAATTACTGCTATCAGTGTTATTGGTGGTATGATGATTATTGTTGTTTCCATTCCTCCTTTTATTCTTCAATTGTGATAGCTCCAATTGTGTTTTCATGAAGAACTGCATCCTCTGCAACTCCATCTCCTTCATAAATTTCATCCTCTGCTTTTCCATCTCTACCAACTGCTGCATTTTCGAGTTCTCTGCTTGTTCATACGACTCCCCAAATTTCAAGATTGCCCGCGTCAACTCCCGAACAGAATTTCCCCAATTTGTCTCATTGCTATTCTTGTCATTGGTGGTATTCACAACAGCAGTTTCTTCATTCATTTTTCTGCTCATCATTTCAGACCTTGGTGCACTAGCATTCACCATCATCATTTGATTCATTTCCCTCTTGACCATTGGCCGCTTATAACTTTCTGGAGGTAAACCATCTGATGAATCGGCAGAAGGCTCCGGCTCGGACTCCTCATCCGAGTCCACCGGAGGCCTTTTCCGAAATTGCGGCTTTGGCTGTTGCTGAACCTGAAATCTCTCCTGTTGCCGGAACTGAGAAACCGAGCCGGATCTAGTCCCAACAGGGATCCCCATAGGCACCCTTTGGCTTCCCGATTGCACGTTTGCATTCCCGGCCGACCCACCTCCACTCCCGGAGCTCATCTTCGCCGTCGGGCCGATCAATTCATCCATCTTCTCATAAAACCGCCACTTACTCGGCCCACCGCCCGCCGCGATCTTAGCCTTCTCCGTCTTGTACTTCTTCTTCACTGTATCGATCCGGTTCTTGCACTGAACATCGGTTTTCGGAGTCTTCATATAATCCTCTCGGCTGCCCACAATGTCCGCCACATCTTTCCAGTGCTTTTGCTTCAGATTCCCACGGCTCAGCTCAAGGTACCTCTCCCCCCAGGCTTCAATTAACACCGCCGTGGCGCCTTCGCTCCAACAATCCTCTCTTCCTCCACCAGTTCCCCCAACCTTCTGCTGCTGTATCGGTAGAGCAAGCGTCAGAGTATTCTGGGGCGTCATCGGGGGCGCAGCCGCCACAGTCACCGTAATTCTCCCATTAGAAGCCGGCGACGGATGTGACTGGATTTCATCGTCGTCTTCCATAGATCACGGCCGATCTGTATTATTCTAGAGAGAGAGAGAGAGAGAGAGAGGAGTATATAGAGAACAAGAGAGGAATGTAGGAGATAAGAGCAATAGGGTTTGTTGACCGGCGAAAAATAAATGCAGAGGAAGACAGACGTTTAACGTTATTATTTTTCATGATGACGACTTTCAAAACGACAGCGTATAGATGATTTTGTATTTTTATCGGTTGACGGAAAATCCAAGCAGGGTTGGAGGTTTGACGACGGCGTCGGCAAGGGGACACGTGTCGTGGAGTGGGTGGGTTGTTGAGGAGAACAGATGTCGAAATATTATTGGATGGGTTACCGGTAAACCGTCACCGGCGTTATTGCCGGCTCGGTTGGTGGACCTTCCCTGTTTTACATCTGGGAACTTCTGGCAGTTGACTTTATTGACTATGGTTTCCTCTCTATTTACCGGGAACATGTTTACCCTTGTTTCATCCTCTCTCTATATTTTTTTTTTGGTGGTTATATTATCACCACAATTTTTATTTAATACATCACATTTTAATTAAATTTAAACTCCCCAATCTTTGCTCATTGTAATAATTAAATCCTTAACATTTTTTCGTCAAATTCTCATCTTCAACCTTCCATTAATTAGCGAGCATCGTCATTGATAATAATTTATATCAAAATATTGAATAAGTTGTTTTAAGCCATTTTAATGAACTTCTGAATATAAAATTATTATCAAATACAAAATGTGTTAATTAATGAAAAGTTTGAGAATAAGAGTGACATAAAAAATCGTTAAAAATATAAGTGCTATAATGAGTAAAGACTGAGAACTTTAGATGTAATTAAAATGTGGTGTACAAAATAAAAATTGGTGTGTGAATATAATTACCCTTTTTTTTGTCAAAATATATTTATTCTTTTTAATATATACTCATTTTTAATTATACATTTTTACAATAAAATATTTTTCACATGAACAAAAACTTACTTAAAACATATGTTTGATGCCCATTATTTTTTTTAAAAAAAAATGAGTTTTAAATAGTATTTTTGAAGGATGTGTGAATAAAAAGTAAGAAAAAAAAAACTTTAAATTTACGTACAAAATATTTTATTTTATGAAAGTGTAGTTAAAAAATAATCCTGCAGCTTGAAAAAAAATGAGAATCAAACAGAGACTTACTTCTTAACTACACATTCTCCCAAAATTTACTATTAAAAAATTCAGAAAAATTTATATTGAACAAGTTAATATAATTATTATTGGGATAATTTTTTTTGTTAAAGTTGGAAAATATGAGAGCATCTTCAATCATCCCTTTTACATTGTGAGTCTTTGAGAGCCTGTTTAGTAAAAATTAAAATCGGATTATAATTGAAAAATTAGTCGTTATTATTGATTTTTATTAGACTGATGGGGCCCAATAACGACCATATTTTCAATTTTTATTAGATTTTAATTGTTACCAAACGAGCTCTTAATCTTGTGTTTGAATAGTAAAGGAAAAGTTTCACACAAATCATTTAAATAAACTTTAGAACTTAATCCGCCAAAAGGTTTTTTTTTAGGTAAATCAAGATTTTTGAAGCATGTCAGTCAAATTCTATTGTATTAAATTTAAGAGTCCGTTTGATTGCAAATGTGAAAAATGGATGAAAAGAAAATATTTTACAGAGAATTGAATTGCCTAAAAGTTATTTTACTGAAAATTGTAATTAATTGTGTTTGATTGGTATAATTTTCTACCTGAAAGATGTTAAAAGTTTGGTGTCCGTTTGACTTTGTTTTTTATGAAAATTGTTCATTAAAGTGATAATCTTTTCTACCATTGGGTCTAAAATTTATTCCAATTGCCAAGAAAAAAATTGAAAAAAAAAATTATCATATCGAATATCATTCGTTTGGCTTTGTTTTACATGAAAATTGTCAATAAAAGTGATAATTTTTTGCTATTGTGTCTAGAATTTGTTCCAATTGTAAAAAAAAAATATCCTGAAAAATCAAAACGAACCAAGCATCAAGAATATTTTTTTCCTCAAAAAGGTGGAAAATGTGTAAAGGTGGAAAAAAAAAATTCGGAAAATTTTTTGTCTATCAAACACTACAAAAATTGAAAAATGGAACATGAAAAATGTTGTATCAAACGGAATCAAAAGTCATTTCATGTGAGTTAGCAGTTGACACGCAACAAGCAAGCAATAAATGGGTGGTCTTGTATAGAAATCATAAAAATGGGACTTGTCAGTAAAGTAAACCGTGAGGTTCAGATCGTAATGTAATCACATCTCAAGCTTCTTTTCTAGTTAGCCTGCAGCATTTTTACGTTGAAAAACATTCAAAATCAAATCTTGTTCACAGATGGAATAATAAACCCACCAATCAGTGCCATCTTTGTTGACAGATGGGTTTATATAATGCCACTAAGTCATCACTTTCATTCACCCATGCATCTGTCCAAGAAGATGTTAAAATTCTAAACCCACGTCTCCATTCAAAATCAGAACAACCCAAAACGATTTCTTACCTGAAACAGTAAATTCCCAGGGCTGTTAATTTCATGAACAACTCAAGTAGCAAAGGATAAATCAGAAGAAGCAGGTTAAAAGAGGTCCCTTTGTAAATGTCGAAAATGTCATACCGTGTCTACACGGTAACCGAACTCATCCACCAAAGGAACTCTGCAGCAATATGACAGTGTTAACAAATCAAATAAATATTCCATATTCTCCGAGCTCTAGCTGAAATATTAGTAATGAAATTCATAAGCTGAGCAAGTGTAAACATGCCTGTCATTTAGTCTGGCAGTAATGGCAAAAGGCAGATAAAATAAAGACTGCACAGGATAACATTAAATGGAAAGGATCATGGATAGCCAAATACGAGACAGATAGCAAGTTATCAAATTTAGGACTTATCTTAATTTCAACAATTAAAATCTCCCAAATGAGATTATGCCCGCCAATATGCAGAAACAATGAATGGAAAGTTAACCGAGACCGTCATCATAAATTGATATCTCCCTAGCTTAATTGGGTTAGGATAGTTTTCAAAAAACTATATCCCACCGAGGAAACAAGGTCCAAGAAATACCAGCAGAAATGCAATGCAAGTCCAGGCAAAAAATAGTAAACATCATAATGCAGTATCTGATCTATCAATTTGTCCATATCATTAAACTTCAGGCCGTTTTGTGGATAGGAAACATTTCCCACAACAAGATAATTGAACAATCTCCCAATTTACTAGTTCACATAGGCAACACAACTAGTACACATCATATTCAAATTGACTATATAATTAAAATTTAGGCAGTGTCAATTAAAATTTGGGCAGTTTATGGATAAGAAACACTATCCACAACAATATAACTGAGCGATCTCACAATTTACAAGTTCACAGCATTCAACTTGAAATAATATCATACATATTAGTTTTCAAGCCCCTAGGTTCATCACACAGGTGAGCTAGAATTATCCTTCCCTGAAAAACAATTTTAGTTAGCAACCATGAGATAAGTTCCTTAGGCCACAGGCAAACCGCGAAGTCTGAATTACAAAAACCAACATGGATAACATGAACCATGTAAGTATATACCTAAACACTAGCATTTCAAGTTTCCTGCATTCACTCGAATATAAGAGTTCATTAACAAATTTTGCAATTAAAAAAAAATTGTTGCTCCTAAGACTAATATTTATGACAGTTTAGATACAATAGTATTTCTTACTGAAGAATTTACTAACCAGAATGAGATAATCACAAGGTTAACCAACTGAAGATATCTTACCACGAGAAATCCAAATGCAAGCCCAGTTCCAACTAAGACCAGATGCGGGTAGTTGCCAATTATACCAGTAGGAGATAAATAATCCCTTAAAAGTTATGATCAATAATAGGATATGAAAATCTAATAAAAGAGAAGCGGATGCCAGCAAATCAGCAAAAAAAGGAAAAGAAAAAAGAAGACACATAACTCACAAGGACTCCACTCAATAGTACAACGAATGGATAAAGCTGTCAAAATTTTAAAAGAAATGACTAATTCATAAATTAGAAAAGAAATATTAAAAGGAATTATCCAAGTGTCGAAAAGATATACCATTGCCAAAGCTAGCAGCATGTTTCCTCTTTTTGCTTGAACAACCTTATGCACATTGAGCAGTGAGCATGCTGAACAGAACCATTGTAATGCTTAAAGAGCACTCAAGCTAGCATTAAAACAATGTGGAAGCAGCAAATGATCCAGAGCACAGACGGTGTTCTGGGATGATTCAACCACTTGCTTACAATGAAAAAACGAGCATTTATTTAAACTATCAAATGTTCCATTCTCCATAAAACTTGCCTTTAAATTGAAAAATATGGCACGGGTAAGCAAAAAAACATTGAATGACATCAATTTCTGACGGTGTTTTGTGCTACAACATAAATCTAACATCACAAATGCTGTAACTGGTGGTATAATTAAAAAATAAAAAAATAAAAAAAAAAAGAAAAAAAAAGACCAGGCTACCCAGCTCTAAACACTTTCCTTTATATAGATAAGCAACTTCTTGCCACCAGAGTCATAAAATAACTTCTTTCCTATGAAATAAAAAATGGAAAAAAGACAGCTTCATTCAGCGGAAAAGAGGGGGAAAGATGATAAGTAGTAGATTCAGAAAGCAAAATACATATAATAAATATAAGAGCAAAGGTAAACCAAAAACAGTGATGAATAGGATAAAAGACCCAGGAGAGGTGAGCAAGATTAAATAATTAACCATTTATAATCTTCATCCTTGGGCAAATGATAGCATAAAGAACATAGTAAATTAAGATAAAAGAAAGGCATATTTTGAACGACAAATTTGTGCTGATTATTATAAGCCTTCGAATTGTTTACTACTTCCATTTCCTTTTCCACCCCTTTGTTGTGTGAGACTCAATGTTTATAAATAGAATCCAACTCAAAAAAGGGATAGATTTTCCAAATTGTTGAGCCCACCACTCAGCACCTAAAAAGGAACCATCCAAACTCAAACTCATTAATGTCTGGTTGCACGTATGCACAAAGGAGCATGCACCACCAAAAGAATTTAGAGAAGTGAGTAAGCAAAGGATTACCAACAGTAGCTGTGAAGAAATGAGTCAGATATATCAACATAAGACCTTCTGTAGGTCCATTTATTGCCAGAAGAATAAGGGTATTGGTGAAATAGATGCACAAAAATTAGGCAAAATCAGTAAACCAATAAAAACAGAGCAACTAAATCAACTGTAAGAGACCCAAGTTACTTCACAATAAGCAAATGCCACTAAAAACTATAAATAACCCAGAAAAATGAAAGAAGTACAACATTATATAAAATAAAATAAGAATTTCAGCAGCAAAATCCCAAACTGCATCTTGTACGGTTTATCATATAGCAACAGGAAAAAGTAATCTACGAGGATATTTATCTCATAGCCAATCCATTATTCCCTTGTCTTAGGACACAGGTGGACAAAGATTTACTTTTCCAGGAGGACATGCAAAAATTCAAAATGATTACTGAGACTAGTCCTTCCTAGTAAAAGCTGGAAGGGGGAAGGGGGCAGCAAAAGCTCTACAGTTAATAGAAGTAAATGAAATTGCAAAATCAATTCATGCAATCCACTGTGCTTGTTGTCCATCAAGACGCATACTTCATGCACAGAGAGAGAATACTCACATAGCCAAGCAATGCAGATGTGACCAAAAACATGAACCTGTAAGTGTAATCCGGATGATGGAAAGAAACAAAGGTCAGAGCATAGCCTTTGAGTGAACAAGCACAGAAAAATATATGGATATGTAGTTTGTGAGAACATTTACCATGTTAGGTCTGAAATTATCCGGTACAAGCACAGAAAGCAAGGAAAAAAGTTAGTGACAATCAAAGGGAAACAGCTGTTACTAAACTTGTTACAATACTGAATTAGAAGAACTAAAACAATTGCAGTGAACAAAATGTAAAATGTTGCTGTTGACAGAAAATAAAATGGACGTCTTTGGAGCCGCAGTCTTAGTTCCACTTGGGCCTGCAGGTTGAACAAGCACAGAAAAATATATGGATATGTAGTTTGTGAGAACATTTACCATGTTAGGTCTGAAATTATCCGGTACAAGCACAGAAAGCAAGGAAAAAAGTTAGTGACAATCAAAGGGAAACAGCAACACTTGTCGCCAAATATCTTATAGAAAGGCTCAAGAAAATTTTTTGGATTTATGCATAGCATTAATAATCTATTATGCGTAGCTATCGAGATTTTTTTTTGGATTTATGCATAGCATTAACAATCTATTATTCATAGCTAACGAAACTTTCCAGATCACAGGACTTGAGCAAAAATAATGAATCTGAAACAATTGCCTCCCCTGTTTCATGTCAAATATCTCTTCATAAATACTTAAGCCAACCATTCATATAGATAAGAGTAACTAAAACTTCCAATCTGAAACAAGGCAGGGTGCAATCTTTGTGTCTTAAGCAATTTCTGACAACAATATATTGATTGCATATGCAACTGAAACATTTGGCTTTCATCGCATACTTCAACATAAACTCAGACATGTAATTTACTCAAGAATGAAGTAAAAGTGCAGATGAAAACATAAAGAAAAAACAAAAAGGGACTTACGGCATCCAAAGAGGGAAAAAATGAACAAAGGGAGTCTAAAAAGGTTGGAGCACATATTTGGCTACATATGAGTGATCCAGTCCACTGTACTTATATATATCTATGTAGCGCAGCCACTTCATGCGATCCTATGTATCCCATTATATATAATATATATTCCAGTACGTAGGTTTCTTCTTTGCACGTAAGATTCAATATAAGTTTCGGTCTTGTAAATTCTCCAAATTAAAACCTGTAAAATCCCAAAAATAAAAAAAATGATTCGAGCAGACGAGAAATGATCACAAATCTGAGAAACACACATTCGATGTACGTACAGTGTGAAAGGTGGCAAAAACAAAAAAGTGAATAAAAAGAGGTTATTCATAAATTTACCTGGGCAGAGACGGATCGACTGAAGCCAATGGTGCCGAAAAACAAAAATTTGGTTGCAACTTTCTCTCTCCTGCCCAGTCGTAAAAAGATCATCTTGACTATGGCCCAGTTGAACTCGGGTCGGTCCGATTGGATATGGACTCGTTGGTTCCGGTATAGACGTCTTTTAACAAAAAGTCCATGATAGTATACAAGTTGAAAAACTTCTTGGTGTACATAATATACTGGGTGATGCTACACGTACATAATGCGATGTCCATAACGATGTCTAACCTCTCACATGAAGGGAGACTCACTTCAAATAAAATACCATATATTCGAATTGAACCCCTCTATGTGAGGGAACGGACACCGCATTATGTACAATTAGCATATTTCTAATATCTCTCTATATATAAAAAGTGCATATGAAACGGAACTTTTTGGTTTAACGGAATTTCTTGTTTTAACGGAAAACTCATAACCTGAGGTCCAACTTGAATTTATTTAAAACCTCAGGGGCTAAAACTTAAAATTTAACCACAATCCTTAAATTGCAACCAAGGACGCCTCCTCAACTCCCAAAAATCGAAAAAAGCCTTTAATCTTCTATGACCGAAAAACCTTAATGGAGAAGCTCTTCCCCCATTTTCATGGCCGGCGCCCCCAAGAAACCGTAGTGGCCGGGGGTTGGGGGCCTTTGAAATTACATTGTCAGTCTTAATTTCTTGTCTATAAATTTGAGCTGCCATTCGACCTAATTGCTGGCCAAGCTAATAGAAGTTGGGTCCTATTTTGGTTTAAAATGAATCGGAGTTAACCCAAAACCTATCTCAAATAGAAAAAAAAAAATCCCGAGTATAATTGAAAAAGAGGTTTCAGTTTTGTCTAGCTGTTACTGTAGATGTCCACAAGTAAAAAAAATCCTCATTTTCTCCTCAAGAATTTGCAGGCTGCACAGGGAGAGTTGTATGAACTGGATGAAGCCATTTTTCATTGCATCATCAAGAAATTACAAGTAAATCCATATTTCTTTGATTTAACTCATTTAGATTGCATTAAAATCCATTAAATATTCTTCTCATTGCTACTGAAACATTCACCCTTTTCCATGGTTTGTAAATATTCTTGATGGAGTTTGTGTATTGTTCAACAATCCGTGTTTGTCCACACGTGATTGCTTAGATTTTGGTGCGAAATTGATGGAGATCCGTATGGATATTCTTTGAATATTAATTTTAGGAAGAACAATAAGAAATATATTGGAAGTTATTTTGATTGATTTTCCCGGTTTCCTTTCTGTAGTTATTAGTTTTGAATTATGTAATCTTCCATGATGTTGGTTTTGTAGATTTCCTTCTTTACTGGAGACTTTCCTCCTTCTCCTCATTCTACATACGGGGCTGGGTCGGTATCAGAGATGTTACATTTCTGTATGCACCTGGCACGATAGTGCACAAATACATGGAATGAATAGTTCTCCATGCAAATAAAACTAAGTATTACTTATGTCACATTTGAAGGTCTTTAGGGTTTCTTTTTACCAGTTCCATATTGGCACGAGGAGGATAAAATTAAGATCATTGGTTTTTTTTTTTAATTAATAAATCTTTTTAAGTTTTTGTTAGGCAGGCATAATTCACATATGAGTGTCCCAAAAAAATAAAAAATAAAAAATATTGCAACGTGGTTTCTTTAGTGGCGATGTGCCATTTTAAGTTCAATAGCTACCGGAGCTTAAATATCACAAGGAAAGAGGAAAATTATTTGGAGATTGAAATCTAGGATTCACATAATGTTGATACTAGGATCGATCCTTCGAAACTTTATATTATTTATTTGACATCTGGGGTTGAGGCTCAACCTAAAAGCTACCATTTTCGAGGATTAGAACACGCAGGGTAATTTAATTTTAACAGTGATATAGCAAAATTAAGCAATTGAATATGTGTTATTTGGAATTCCTCCTTTGAGTATTCGAGATGGACATTAATTTTTTAGGNACAATACAGTACATATCCAGGCTTCACAAGTGCTATGGTTCTATAAGTCTTTTCATGACGAACTTTTGGTGTCCTACTCCTTCAATTTCTGACCTTTGAATGAGATTATATTTTATAGGTAACTCCTAATCTTTATGAGAATCTGGTCTCAAATACAGTTGTTGGTATTGCCGGAGGCACTGGTGTCATGCCTGGAGGTATGTATTTATGATCAGCAACTTAAAAAAACTTTTCTTTCAAAATCAGAATGGTGTATAGTCTTATTGTTTTCCTTCAAATGTTGTACGAAGATGTGATGGAACTTATTCATATATTCTCTCGAGTAATCAACACAACGTTGATGATATCCAGGCAACTTGGGGGCTGATCATGCCATATTTGAGCAAGGTGCTTCAGCCGGAAATGAGAATTTACTGGAGCAAAAGAAGGCAAATCCTGTGGCTTTGCTTCTTTCATCAGCTATGATGCTGAGACAATTTCCTTTATTTGCTGATTAACTAGAGACTGCAGTGAAGCGCGTAATATCAGAAGGTAAATATCGGACAAAAGATCTTGGTGGAGACAGCACCACCCAAGAAGTTGTGGATGCTGTCATCTCAAATATGGACAGAGTTCTCGAAAGTAAATCCTGATTTCTGGACTACCGCATGAAACTCTCCCTCATGCTAGCAAAATTTTCACATTATTATTGTAACGATTTTGATTCTTTTAAATAATTGATTTTTGTGCTACGCATGAATCGAAATAAATAATGATTGTAACTTTTTTGACATGTAGACACAAAAAT
>CAIGRS010178536.1:0-13947 GCA_903798395.1 Fraxinus floribunda | reverse complement strand
ATTTTTTAAATATGCTTTCGGTTCTAGATCATTTTAGTTTAAAAAAATATCATGATTAATGTTGTTACAATTTTTTTTAAAAAATGTTTGTGGTGAGGCTTACGCCTCAAAACGTTTTGAGGCTTACGCCTCGCCTCATGAAAAAAAAATGCCTCAGTACCCGTTTACGTTTTTTCAAACTATGGTTCTCATAGCACATATATCATATTACTGATGAATAGCTGAAAACAAACTTAACCTGAGTTTCGGTCCTCATATCTCCATACAAGGAAGAGCTCAGATTGTTTAAAGTTGTAATACAGGGCTCCACAACAGCAGAATCTTCAGTGTATATGCCATTTAACTGGAAGTGCAGAAAATAGTAAGATACTAGTAAGTCAAAATGAATTTACATCAATCAGAAAGGATGCTACCAAGTTGCTGACCTGCAAAACCTTTGATATAGGATCTTCAAAATCGTGTCCTCCATATGATGAAGTGTGCCTAGTACAGCTCTAAAACATAGATAAAGACATTTATGTCCTATTTATTTTATGAACAATACATAATGTATACGAAAAATGATCTTGCAAAAGATAGACAAGAAAGAGAAACAAATTTAGGGATTTACCTCGAGCAAAAGGCACAAGATGTCAACTTCAATTTTTGACAATTTATCACATACTCTGTTGTTCGCAAGATGATATTGATTACGTCTTTCTAAAAGATCATTTAATAATGATCTCACTCCGGCAACACACATAATATTACTTCCCAAACCTTTGAGTAAAGAAAAAATCTTCAACTGCCATGAAAATAAAAATATGCATAAAACTGTAAGAATCTTCAGAAGCCATGAAAATGAGAATATGAATTGAACTGTGTCCCTTCGCCCACTTGAGTCAGAACTTGGTACGAAAGTGCACATCAGTGTACATTAATAAGCTGCAGGTACAAATATACATCTGCCACATCTTCTCTCCATGAATACTACAAACTGGACCAAAGCAACTATCAAACTGAAGATTACTTTATAAAGACTAACCTTTGCATAAGCAGAAAGCCCTAGAGTGCAGCCGAGCATGAAAACCAGGATCTCATCTTTGGTGGATTGATCAAATCTAAAAAGTCATGTCAAGAAAGTCATTAAATGGATTGGCCGCAAATTTGTGATTACTTTGATGATTCCACAAAAACTATTTGGAATCTGAGTTACATAACATCACTACAGAAGTACATAATACTAAGCAACCAAATAAGATGGTTAAGCAGTGTGGGTCAACTTTCTAACCAAACAATTAATAAATATCATAGAGTTTTTCAAAACACAACGATTATGCGGGAACAGACAGCATTAACGTCAGCATAACAATGAAGATAAGGGAGGAAAAAGAAGCCCGCATAGAACCATCGTTGGTCAAGTGTAGAGTGTGGGGGACATATAAGAAGATAGAAGGGTCACGACTCCCTTGTCCTATAAGTGGTCTACGTCCATTAACTAGAAGCATATGAATCTAGTGAAATTAAAAAAAAAAAAAAGAAGGGAACAAATCCCATAATCAGCAACAGATGATTCACAAATCATTTAGTCAAAACGCATTAGCATTAAACAAACCTCATCAATCAAGGAATTGACTTCAAACACGAAGAAAGTTTTCACTGTTTAACTAGGTAATAAGAGAATTAAAAATTCAAAGGATAACCTATTTCCAATAGCATGTTGCACCAAAAAGTTATGAGCTGAGGAACTGAGCAGAGATGTGAAGAAAGAGGCAAGAAGATTTCTGTCAGATAATATCAGCTTCTTCTGCTGAACCAGCAAGTCTAACAGCTCCCCAAGAAAATGCAACCAGACTCCATCATTTCCTGCAATTTTTCTCATTTAGGAAGGCCAGTAAAAATGTGGAAGCAGTTGTTTACAAATTTAAATGGACAATACCACTATTCGATCTTGAGTCGCTAGTACGGGACCACACTTTAGATAGCTCTTCAATGCAGCTCATGGCAGCAACTCGTACATTCTAGATAAAAAAGACCATACAGTTCTAGTTAATGACATGTTTATAAAATATATTTAACAAATTATCAAAAGGCTTACTGAAACATCAGTATTCTTGAGAAGAGAAGAATTATAAGTATCAGTAGTTTTGGCTAATGAAACAATCAACAATCAACCAAAAATTGAGGAAAAAGAGAACAAAGTTCGAGAACCTGATTATCACTTGAAAGTGGAACAAGAATCGCAGGAAATTCAGCAAGGAGCTGAAGGGATGAGCCCTCATCTGTCTGAGAGCAAAGATTTGAGAAATAACACAGACTCTCAGCCTGAACAGCAGATGGAACACCTGAAAATTTAAAGAACCAAGCAGGAAAAGACAATAAGATAACAGAATCTTACTGAAAGACACAATTTTTTATCATCTTTCCAAAAGGTGTGAACGCAAATAAATAAATCCCCCTGATAAGCTTCGCAACCAGGCATCTTTATTGAGAAATCAAATAAAAGGTCCTTTCATTAGAAGTCAGAAAACTAAACTGATGAAATATTAATTAAAAAGATAATGTTTAATGAAAACCTTAAGAGACATAGCATAGATGAGAATAGAATAAAACTATAATTTAACACAACACAATGAAATACACCTCCAGATAACCATCCATACATTGCAAAATGTTCTTAGCAGTCAGCCATTGAGGCCTTGGTCTAATTGTGGAGCAGCAAGGTTAACAGACCCGTCCTTGCACCACTGTGCAGCTCATGTCTAATTACATGTTACCATCCATCCCCAGTTCAAAACTGTATATTTATTTTTTATACTCCAATATCATATTGAAAAAGATCTCATGGCATTCCAGGTTAAACCTGGCACTCAAAAGAATTTATTAAGTCTTCAAATTTAGAAATCAATTAATTCAAAATATTAATAAAAATAAAGTCAATGTTTCTACTTCAATACAAATTGATATTAAATGCTCAACATAGAATCACAAAATCATCATGTAATCCAGGACAATTTACAATAGAACTACAAAAACAAGTAATCCAAAAATTGGCAAAAGTAAAATTAATGACGCTGGCATAACCAAACCTTCTTCAGTAAAAAGTTTCAACATCATTTGCAATGGTGAGATCTTGCACTTTGTAACAAGGTATTCCAGATGCTTCTTGAAAATGTCTTTGGAGTTGGAAGCAAAGAAAAAAAATAAATCCTGAAGCATGCATAGCCACTTCCCCTTCTTATCCTGCAACAAATGGTGGATCACAGTTGTAGCATTCATAGCGGAACAAAACCTATATAAAAATATAAATCAGGAGTCACCAACCAAAGACGTGTCCTCAGGTGCTGTTGCAATAAATGCTTCTAGTAGCCTCCAAAACAAGCAAGTAAGAATCTCCACATTCGGGTCTTTCATGTTGGTGTCAGATGCATGTTCTAAGATTCTTAAGCAATCCTCATCCAGAATTCTTTTGTTTGACTGCTATCATACAATTCAATTTCAGGCACACGCAAAACAGATGTAGCTGAGTGTTTCATCGGTAAACAATAAACCCACTGTACCTGCTCTGATGATATCCCCACAGACTCTAGCATTCCCCACTCCTTTCTCAGAATTGGAAAGCAGGAATCAAATAGCAGAGAAAACTGTTCAAAATCTACGAGGAAAATGAAAAAAAAGGCATTATGACATCAATGTCCCACAATGTCTGAAAAGAAAACATTTTAAACACGCACAATACCTTGAAAGCATCAATGCGACTATCATCGCATACCATATGTCAATCTAGAAATAAACCCATAAATTTCAAAAGAAAACGTCTAAAGAAACGAGAAACAACTCCTTAAATATACAGAAGCTTTTATAAAAATTAGAAGAGTAGAGCGTGGGGGCCATAATTAGAGTTGCTGATACAACAGGCACATTGATAGAGAGCATGAAAACCTTTTTGGTTCCATTTCCAAATCCAGATAAAGTTAAGGGGAAAAAGCTTGTTTCTAATGAAAACTACGAGTATTAAAAGAGAGAGAAAACAAGTCCAAGAATATTGGGCTGCCAACCAGCAGTGGCAGCATGGTATTAATTCTCAACAATAATTAAGCTACTTAACAAAAAAAGTGTGAAAATGGAATCCATGGAAACTATGCAAAAACACATCTAGTGGTCTCTTTAAAAGCAAATTGGGAGGTTTTCTTTCGCCAAGTAGACCCCTATCAAGGAACATTGCTTGATATCCCATTACCATACACAATGAATATTGCTTTGACATATTACCAATATGATAGCTGTGCCTCTACAGCAACCAAACAAAATTTGCTATGGTTATAAAAATAGATAGCTTGAAGCAGCTGATCTATACCTTCCGGAAAAATGATAAAGCGGGTAGAAGTCCTAACCAAATTTTTCTTCCTTTTTAGTAAAGATTTTGGGGGAAAAAAAAGAAAGGAATAAATAGCAATTGACATTAACAGAAGAACATGATCACACACATTAATTGTTCTAGATCTGCTTTCCAAGTTAGGTCGCAAGGGAAGGTGGGTAGGAGGGCGGGCACATTAGTTAAAAAGAGGGGAAATAGAAAATTTACCAATTTCTGACACCATTAGTGACTGCAACAAAATCGAGAAGAACAATTTCTTTGACTGCATTTGGGCATTGTAACATTTAGCAAGCCACGGCATGTACCCCTCAGGGTTCAATAAGAATGTCTCTGCTAACCTACTGATATTCCCCATATTAACAGAAGATATCCGTCCAGGATCCAATTTCTGCATTAGTTCAAGATCGGAATTCAAATGACAGAAGATATGCCAGAACTGTTAAAATAAGATGAGCATTGATTATTTTTCAAATAATTGCTTTTCAGAAAGCAGTATTCAGATAGTACTTCCATATGGACATTATTTTTTGTGACTAAATAATATCTAAATCATTCTTTTCGATGAAAATATGTAACGCCAGTATGTTTCAGAAGTATATTTCTGTACACAAACATATGAAAACACTTGCACCTATACGTATATACAAATACCCTAAAAAACCAATTTAAATGAAGCCTAATGCATGCAGTTGTGACAAGCAATCCAAAATAAAGGTAAACAAGCATGCATACGTAGTTGTGGCAACCAAACTACAATATAGCAACTTCTAAAGTCTCGTACTATAAGAAAATGTTCTCTACAAATCCATCAACTCAGTTACCTTTAGCTTATCCATGATTAAAACAAATATTGGTAATTCAAATCTCACAAGACTCTCTTGGAGTAGTCCTCTCAATAACTCAGTCTCACTGATTTAATGCCATGATAGGAAATCATGGATATCACCCATATCTAAGAAATGGGAACTAATGTACTATATATCCACTCATTCAGCATCTTCTTCGTTAAATTTTTCTTGCTGATCATGAAACTACAAATTTTCCAAAACGCTTCTGAATCTAAACAAATATGCCATCTAGTTACCCAGTCTTACCAACTACCATCCTTTTTAGAGCTACCTTGATCTCCGCAATCATAACTCTGTAGTTTAGTGATGATAAGGCTGGCAATCCTATACTACGATGGATAGAAATACAAGACTCCAATGAGAATTCCAATGAAAATCTGTACCTGGAAGCTTTGAAACAGACGGATTAACACGATTTCATCTCGCTTGGTGATGATAAGGCTGGCAATCCTAATATTTTTTCTAACGAGGGACTGAATCCAAAAAAGATTCTTTTCTGCACAATTCTCCACATAATATACTCGCCAAAGATTGTAGATTTTGGGCCAAAAGCTCTATATATATATATATATTTCCCCTGCTAGCTATATAACTTCTTTTTAACAGGACATAATTACCCTTGGAGAACTAAGGTCCCTCTCAATATATCTTATCTATACATTGCTACTTTCCATACACAATAGCACCTTCTACTGCAATTTTATGGATGTGAATGTCAGATCCACATTCTGCTAAGCTGATCCGATACACATAACAGCAATTCACTACTCGTTGACACATTACATAAAAATTCCACATTGACACTATAGGTCTACAATGTGATTAATGATTAAGTTGCTTATAAACACCTATTTTCACTAAGATGCTAGTGGTTGACAACTCATCGCAATAACCTTTATTTTAACACGAAGGTTAAGGAAGGTTGTACAATAAACTGTAGAAAAAAGAAACAAGAAGCATGTGTACAGTGCATATCTCCATCTTCATAATCAATTTAAATGTCAGGAATAAATATGGGTCTCAGATCAGAATTTTTGAGTTTCGTAAAAATCAATAGGATAGGCCATGAAAATAAAAAGAAACGAATCAAAATTCATTTTCAATGGCTATAAGAAAGACTATCCAAGGAATATAGAAGATTTTAGGTCTGAGACATGAGAGAATCTACTAAAGGAATATTGGACACATCATTATTAGAATTTGAAATCAAGAGTGGAAATCCATCCTTCAAAAGTTCCAATGCTAGGGATCCAAATACAAGGGATTTATAAAAGCTTGCCTATGGAAAATCAACTTACCTTGTGTCGACCAGAAAGATCGACAAGATTCCTGTAAAGAGACCAGTTTAACTCCTTAGCTAATTCCAATGCCTTCAGATTCAATCTCCAGGTCTGATTAGGCAGCAAGAACATATAAAACAGCAAGTCAAGCAAATATCATGAATAAAAACATCCCCAACTTCCCATTAAAGAGGAAATAATGTAAAGTAGTCCAAATAAAGGAACCTTGGGGTGAATTAGGATTAATGGGAAAATTAACATTGCTAAGCTCGATGCATGTTCTTCAAGATCTTTGAAACTCGTAATCAGTTGTTGCAGGCACAACACAGCAGCATTGCAAGGTAGAGAGGTGTTATTTAATGAACCTGTAAGGAGCAGCGAATGATAATAGATTGAATATATGTGCGATGATGATAGGATTTGATGGAAGAAGTCCTCAAAACTTGTCCTCCCTTTCCTGGTAAGCAGTTTTTTTCATTCATTGATTGATTCAAGTTAGCTTTGCATTTAATGGTAAAAGACAGGTTTATTTAAAATGATGGCTTACAGAATTCATGTACTGGTGATTTTGAACCTGTCCGTTGCAACCTTTTCCCTAACAGCGATGGTCATTGTACTTTTCTTGTGGTTGGAATATCTCATGACTAATATTCAAGTGTTTTTACAGAGGTGCGATACATGTTGGGAACCCTTCTTGACAACTGGATATCTTTCCATTTTATTAGTTCCACATTAAATATTACTAGATCCTTTTGCATGCAGTGGGTATTTAATGTACCAACCAAAAATTAGCTTAAGCCCAGTTTATTTGCTGGCTCCTTAAAAATGTAAGGACTTAGCAACGTTTATGATTTCAGTCCATACTCATATGAAGTAATGTAGGATATACAGATATAGCAGACATCCTTTGCAGTTAATTTCGTTTTATATAAGAGGGTAGCACCGTATCCAACAAGCAGAATAAGCAAGATTAAGGAAGATTAAAACTGGTAAATTCTCCTGATATATTAGGCTATGTGATTGCTGAATTCCATTGTATTCTTAATTTCATAAGTTGATTGTGTTTAGAGCTCAGATAGATCGACATCATCTTAAGTTAATTGTCATGGCATTTGAATTCTGACAGAAGCTCTCAAAATTCAGTTTCGAGCAAAAGAATAGACCCAAAGTTAGAATGCTAGAGTTCAACAGCATACTTACTTGACAATAAGATCTCACTGCACCTCTGAAGCACATGTTGGAGTGCTTCAATCAGAAGTGAAGAACTTATTATTTCGGACAAATTCTTTAAATTCAGAACAGCAAGGACAACACTTAGGTCGTCGTCATAAAGCTGCCGCAGTATTGCATCTCGAATGGCGACAAATTTCTGGACATAGAGAAAACCCACTTTAGGAATCAAGTTTAAGAAAGAACTTACAACGACCAGGTGTCAACAAATTCTAACACTCAATATTGTACAAAGGAAGTGAAAAATGAGAAGCAAACTTCACTAATTTAAAGCACGTTTGAGAAGCGTTTATAAGTGGTTTAAATTATATATAGATAGAATCGAGTAGTGGATAAGTGGATACTACTTGTGAATCTCTCGAGATGTGTGAAAAAAAGTGAGTGTTTATAAACATGAGCCAAACATAGGCTTAGACACCACTTATACAAATAAAGTCAGTCACGCCACTACTGATGGATCCAAACACAAAAAGGCAAAACAAATTGAGAGCAAATCAGACTAAAAAGCCATCAAGAAAGTTTGAAGTACCACAATAAAATTGAAAGCACGAGGCATTAAATATGGTTTCTTCGACCATGAAAAGATCAGAGAGATTTAATTCTTGGGGGATATGGAATATTTCAGATCTTCCATTAGATGTAGAAGCAAAATAATACAGCATCACAACCACCCAAGCAACGAGACAACCACGACCATATTCTGGCTATGGTAAAAGATCTGGTATGAACAAATTGTCAGCATATATGTGGTGGGCAAAGATCTCATAGTTATTGACTGTAAGAGCTAGATACAAGAAACAAAAGGTTTTGACGGAAAACAGACAATTTTACTTGTTCTTTTTTATCTTGCCAGTGAGCTGATTAATAGAGCACTACCAGTGAGATCATGTCAGAGCCACATATCAACTTAATTGCAACACAAGAAATTTTCCAAAATGTAGAAACAAAAATGAACTGGCAAGAACAGTATAGAGATGGCAACCAGCATCAAAGAAATGGCATGACACTGCTTATTTTCAAAACTTTATGTTTGCTTCTAATATATGAAACATGTCGTATCAACCTACAATCTAAGTAGAATAAATCAGGCACTACCTTAGAGCCAGCAGCTCTCTCCCTCATAATGCCGTCAACATCCAAGCTCGAGAGCACTAACCTCCGAACCTCGACCTGGACAAAATCAAATGGAATGTCCATTGGACGAAATATAATTGAATATCACACCTAAATTCGTCCTAGAATAAATATACACTGTAAAACATGAGGTGAAACTTTTTATGAAGCTATGCTAAGTAAATGGTGATGGAGATTTCCAATGGAGAAGGAGATGCAACTAAAAGATTGTATTCCACATTTATTGTGCTATGAAGAGCTTAAGGCCCATCATCTTTGTCAAACAAAAGGAGTTAGTGGGATTCTCAAGATACCATAAAAGGCAGATGTCTGTGGACTGTGAAAGAAAAATAAAACGGAGACAAAGAGAGGGAGAAACGAAAAGGTAGTCTCTCTGGAACTTCACTAGAAGATCACGAGGCAAAACATTGCCAAATTTGGCTCAAATTTCCTGAAGCGAAATTTAGCAGCAAGTTCTAAACTTCTACAGGTCTTGATTTTTAGCTTGCTCTACCAAAAGTCTTCAAATATCCCTTGATGAGATATAGACATTTCTCTTTTTATTTCTATCGTTGAAATCTCTCTTAGTAGAAAAATCCATGTTAAGTGGTTCTTTAGGCGTTAACAGCAGCTCTGAGTTCTAAGCTTCAACACAGTTACTCCTTAATAGCTAGATGCTACAACTTCTCTTTGGCTCGCCGGAAGATGCCAATCATACACTACTTCATTGTAGGTAGGGCTTAACAGTCATGGTATCTTTTACCTTTTCAGTGTTGCCTGAATGATGCCTAAGGGGTCAGGGATGCAGGAGAGATACAAGTATTGAGGGATTCTATGGAGAAGACTGGGAAAGTAGGGAAAGTAGCCCTAACTGCTGACACAGGTGGTGTGGAGAGAGAAACAGGAGGGAAATTTAGGGGCAAGAGAGTTATATTTTGAAGCTCAAGACTACTTTCCTATTGAAATGTGTGTTCCAACGAGGCAGTCACGCCACCTCAGTGGGAGTGCCCAAGCTTCATAGGTAATAATGCATTAACATTAACAGTAATGTAATGAAATAAAAGTTAAACAAATTCAAAGAAAATACCTCTGGATGTTCCAGAGCAAACAAAAGTTTCAAATCAGATATTCCATTTGATAAATGCAAAATTCCATCAAATATCTTGCATAGTATATCATAGCTCGAACTATCATTTTTGGACTTCATTTTGGCCTCCTATAAAAAGCCAGGAAAAAAAATCATAAATAAGTAGCAGCATTCGAAACATTAAGGAAACAAGTGCAAAGAAGCAAGAAGAACAAACCTTCAAGAATCTGTGAATGGCTGCACCTGATTCAAATTGGTAGTTTTTGTGAACAGAATCCAGTATCTTCCTGGCACGGCTTCCTGATGAGAGTTCCACAGTGGCCAATAAGACAATAAGCCAGGATATCAGTACAAAGAAGAGTTTTATTCAACCATCTGGATGCATGTATGCATATTCGCAGCTACTAAACATATGCAAAAGCAATATAAACAATTCATAAGTTAGAGCCCTAGGGGAACAATAGTTACTAGATGCAGTGGCAGAGGGAGGTGGGGTCCAATTGGGTCATAGGCCTGCAATGAATTTGAAATACATTTTTTGTAATAGGACATTTTTATTTTGATAATTTTATTATTTAATATTATTATATTTTGTGTTTGAAATTTTTTTCCTCAGTTAAATTTTGCTCACACTGATTCCATGTTGTAGCTCCACCACTCACTACATGTGCTAAGAGCATGGACACACCAAGGACTTTTTTGGCCTCAAGCATAAAGTAAAAGCTTCATCAAAATGAAGCAAGTATTATACTATAAATGGAAATTTGCCCACTGATTCACAGCCATGGCTCTGCCACTGACTACATCTGCTAAGAGCATGGACGCACCAAGGATTTTTCGGCCTCAAGCACAAATCTAAGCTTCATCAAAGTAAACCGCCTATTATTATATTCTGAATGAAAATTCTCCACGTGACGTCATATTTGACAAAATTCAGAACTGAGCAATTTCAACTAAAATAATCAAGCATCATATAATTTCACCATAACATTGAGCAGAATCTAAAAAAATGTAAGTAATTCAGATGCAATCAAAAAAGCTCAAAGGTAAGCATTTGTATTCTGTGCTTGGTCACCTTGAACTTTTGTGCTGTTTATATATGCTCTGCAGTTCAAAACTAAAAAAGAGCTAGGGTGCATGCTTTAAACAACTAAGTAAAAACAGACAAACCTGATTCAGAAGATGCCCAATCTTTCTTGTCAAAGGATATCCTCATGCACGTATTAAGCATCTTAGAGACTATATGATTAACTTGGCCTTTCAAAGGAATTGTCTCTATCATTGATAATAAAGTAGAATGACAGAGATCATCAGAAAAGCTGCAAATATAAGATATTTAGTTCAGCAAGAAAATACAGATGGAGAATAATCTACATAGTTAAAAAATGGCATTCCCAAACCTGTGCTCAAGAAGGGAGTCTAGAAACACAGCCAGGAATTTGTCAATATTGTAATCCTTGGTCAGTCCCAAAAGGATCCCCGTAATATCCCTTCAAATTCAAAACAAGAAATGGAAGATATAGAACTACTATGAGAAAATATAAATTACCAGATAAAGAGAATGCTGATAGTGCAAGATTGTGCATATGAAAGTTCATATGGTGATAGCAAGGCCCCACCTGATTTCAGTTAGTACATCCACAGTCTTCCTTGGGATAATTAACACTGATTGAAGCTAGAAATCAAGTTCAAAGAAACATAAGGACACAATTGATACAAGTAATTATGCCGCACAAGCTATAGGTGCATACTACCACAGAAACTATTAGCAATAAACTCATAATGCATCATGGTCGAAGTCATGACTTGTGGAAGTAAAAAACATGTAATACTCACATGCCAAGGTGAAATCATAAAGCAATACCTGAACAAAGTTGATTAGGGCCATAAATGACATGCGGACACATTGCAAGTCAGCTGATTCGTTTACATCTGCCCTGACTATGTCAGCAATTGAACGCATTAGGCTTTTAACGACATTTGGTGACAGAGCCACCTTTTGGGCTAGTAAAGTAACAATAATTAGAGCACCAGCCTATAAAGAAAATAAATAAGTTATTGTTCCATCAATCAGCTAGGAGCACAAGATATAAAATCTGCCAAATTATGGTCAGAAAAATAACAAACATAAAAATTACAAATTTGAATTTGACCTTCTGATTCGATCCTTTGGCACCAGGTTGAAGTCCAGAATTCAAATATGGAAGAATCCTCTTCACAACATCACTATCAATAGTCACTTCTCTTAAAACCTCAAAAATGACTGCTGTGCAGAACCCAGTCACGACTTTTGATGGGTGAATCTTCTTTACGGGTGTAGCCTTAAAAATTTAAAAACTTTCAGGCAATCAGGATAGGAAAAAGGAAAACAGAAGAAAACGCTGCTAATAATAAACTCTTACATAATTACATATAGCCTCCAAAACCCCCATATCTCGGATACACTGTTGTACAATGACAAGCCTGGGCAGTGGAGCACCCGATGTTTTAACTCCATCGAGAAATTTCCATCTGCTGTTTCTGCACCACCAACATAAATCAAGTAGAGATTAGATTGCATGCTCAGGGGTTGTGTGTGACAAATTTAGTTCAGAGGCATGATCATGTTATCAATTAACAAAATTTCAATGAAAGAAACAATATCCAAAGAAGCAAGAACCAGAATTTACAATATCCAAACAAAAGAAATTTCTGGTACTACTGAACTCACAAAAGAAAAAAAGACTTACCCTGCGTTAATTAATTGCACTATTTGAACAAAGACGTGAGTCTCATGATATGGCAATGCACATAAAATTAGCTCCTCGGTATTGTATAAATGAACCCTACAACCACCAAAAGCCAACCTTTGAATATCAAAAAGTTATAAAAGATTCTGAACAAGCAAGTAGGTGAAATTTATCGTGATCACCAACAAAATAAGGAGGAAAAGTACATACTTGTATCTACGGATTAAATACTCCAGCGTGTTCACAGCAGAACTCAATTCCAAATACCCTGATAGTAACCGTAAATACGAGCTAATTGATGCATTAATTCCGTCATTATCCTCAATCCCGAACAATTCCCTGTCAAGCTCCTTACTCTTGTAACTAAACAAATCATTCCTGTAGTTCCTAAACCTCTCTTCCTTATCTATTAAAACCTCCAAGCCTAGAAATAAATAAAAAAAATATTAGAAAAAAATAAACAGCTAGAGGTTTTTCAATTAAGAAATTTGAGATGCTAATACCAGAGAGGGCAATGTTGAGGATAGCGTCAAGGTCGATATCAGCGGCCTCTTTGGGGTCGAATATGAGTGAGGGGCGAGTGAACGGCTTTTTGAGGGGTTCAGAATCGGCGTGCACGTTGGAGAGAGATTTCAGAACCTGTAGCTGTGCTGAAATAGAGTTTCCTGCCATTTTTTCAAGAACTAAGTACGCCGGACTTAGGTATAAAGCGTTCTTTCCCTGAAGGTGAGACGCCGAAGTTGGCCGAGAGCAAGCGTACTAATAGCAGAACAGCGGCGGTTAGCCCTGGCCGTCTGCCCAACTAAAAATTGAAAAACAAATGGTTTAGAGGCTCGGCCCAAAATAAATTAACCCACCCAATCAGCCCAAAATGTGAGAGCCTCATTAATTTCTTGAGAAAAATTCATAAATATCGCCTATTTCAAAACTAAAAACAAATGTTTCAAATTTCAAAAATCACATGCTAGTTAAAATTTATTTATGATTAAATTAATTAATTATATATTTTAAGGTCACAAATCTATATAATTTGGTCACCAAATCAGAAATTTTATATATCACAAATTATTTTACATTCACAATTAAGAAATTTTATAGGGCGCAATTTGTTCATCGGTAACAAATCAAAAATTTTGAATCTCTATGAATAGGTTTGATTGGATGGACTGTGGATGCTTTGTCCACTGGAGAAGGCAGTTAAAATGGGCTAATAAATTAGATAATATGTTAACACTTTACAGAGGAAGGCAACACTAGCAGGCAGGCACAGGACTCTATCTTGATGAATGTGAACTCCATTATC
>CAIGRS010178519.1:352-15179 GCA_903798395.1 Fraxinus floribunda | reverse complement strand
GGGTTGAGCACTGGTCTATGTGGCGGCTAATGTGGCATTAAATGATAGGTGAAATTAAATAAGTCATTTAATTTCACCTATCATTTAACCACTCACATGCAGCCACATAGACTGGGGATGAATAGCATTTTTCGAGCTGAAAAGTGTTTGTGACCAATAAATAATGTAACCGATAAAATAGGTAATTTGTGACCAATAAATAATATGTGAGGTTGTAATTAAATTTGTAATCATAACTCACAATTTGTTAAGTCGTGATAATTAATTTGATAATTTGTGATCGTGAAATAATCTGCGACCTCTAAAATAATGTGAGGTCATTTGATTTGATAATTTGTGATCGATAAATAAGTTGTAACATATAAAATTTGTAATTTATAAGTAACAATATGTGATTGTGATTAGCACGTAACTGTACCATAAGCTGTATAATATTAATTACGACCTAATTTTTTGAAATTTCAAAACAAATTTCTTAATTATGAAATTGTATCTTTCAAACAATATAAATATGCATTTTCCCATCCTGAAATCTCAAAATCTTTCTCTAGTTTCTACTGCTTACCTTGATTCTCAAGAAGTGGCTATTGAAGTCCGAAGAAGCGGTTTGTCGGAGTTGGATCGACGCCACTATCTTCCTTAAAGCTGCGCTGCCTAAAGAGTCTAACCCACCATAGAGAGTACATGTTTTAAATCGAAACTCGCGAGAAGGCTAAGGCTGTGAATCCGTGGTAATGATTTTTAAACATTTTATGTTCTTTGAATCCATGGTTTCATTATTGTTTCCATTATGGAACATTTATCCTAAATATATGAATAGTTATGTGTTTTTTTTAAATAACTTTTTAGTTCTGAAAGGAGAAGGGCAAAAGTTAAAAAGGGGGTTTTATCACATGACATCTTTTTGCACAAAAAAGAAAAACAAGTGGAGAAGTAGTGGAAATTCTCAAGTAATTCTTACTTTCAATCTTGAAACCAGCACATTTGAAGTTATGGATCTAAAGTTATGCGCTTTGAAGTTATGTAGCAAAGAAAACTTGATATTTACATAATAAACTCGATATTTACTCAGTATACTCAAAATTGCACAATATACTTGATCTTGTTCAGCGTATTCGACTTTTACATAGTAAACTCGAGATTTGACCGTAATCATGTATATTGGATCAATTGCACATGTGAGCATAATGATGTATTCTGGAATTTTTGCCAGGGACACATAGGAATGCATATTGAAAACTTTAATTGTTGATCGGTTTTGCTAGTAGTATATCACCATGTGCATAGGGATGTACACCCTCCTCTCACATGGCGGTGGAATCCGCTTGAATAAAAAAATATTTTATACAAGTGGGTTCCACCCCCATGTGAGGGGGGTGTACACCCTTATGTACATTTTTTGATGTACAAGTAGAATTATTCATTGCCAATATGATTGAACAATGGTCATACCATGCCTCTTTATAATTAATCAAGCTCAATCTTCACTTCAAACTCGAATTGAACAATTTAAACAATATAAAGAGATTGGCTTTTTGTTTAATCTGGTGACATTACAATATACGACTGTTGGATCAACTATGTCATAGTTTATCCAAGTTAAAGTTTACGAAGACTTATCTCCGATCAACTATATTACAGAATATATTGAATGTATTACCCATATTGTCAATTGAGAAAGATATAGTTAAATAATTAGATTATTCAAATCTGATTGATATTTATTCAATAAAATCAGAAGACGAATAATCTAAACACTTCCAATCTTGTTATCTCATTATAATATAAATATTTTGAATAATAGATCTTGTTTTTCATTTATATTAAGTTTTAAGTTAACAATTGTGTCAAACTCATATAGATACAAAGAATTTGAATGCATACTATGATTGGACATCGATTGAGGCCCAATTTTGAAGTTTGTTTAAAGTCCCGAAAATCAGAGGTTCGACACATCTAGCTACTGCATGTTTGGCAAAGTTTAAATAACAATTTAAGTTCATCAAAACATAAATTTTTGTTTACACATTTCGTAAGATTCGGAATTTAGAACCCACTTTTTATTTGCGGTTTATAAATATCCACAATTTTAGTAGGATCCACCATTTACTACTTTAAGTTTATCTACATGACTACACATTTTGTGGAACTCAGTTGAATATTTGTGATGGTTTGTAGCTCTACAATTGAGTACCACTCACAACTTGTAAGCGCAACTCATAATTACTTAAAAGCACTACCAAATAAAAGTTTTTAAATGCTTATAAATTATGTTCCCACAAAACATTTGAGGATAAAATAATGTTAAGGCTGTTTAAACAAAAAAGGTCAATTTACTTCGCAAAACATATTCAACTATAAAATAAGGAATTGCTTTTCTAAATTTTCCATTGCCATCCTCAATTAGATTTTGCATAAAAATATCAACAAAAAACCATGAAGAAATCTGTTGTGCTTCAGTTTTCTTGTTTGCACTCATGTTTAGCCCATTATTCCTATTTCGAGGTAATTGTTCCTCCGTTTTATAATAATTCTCCATTTTAATATATATATATATATATATAAATATTATTGGATTTTCTATTTGAATTAATATCCTAATATTTATTTTTCTTTGAATAAAATTGTAAAAATCATGCAGGATCTGCCTTGTTATGTCCATTTTTGTTCTTGATGAATGAGACATGCGTTCCTGGTAGTTCTGATGGTTACTTTAGCTGCTCTATTGCTGCCAACCAGGCCACCAAGAACAACCCTAATGCTCGTCCACAGAGTTGCAATTGTATTAAAAATACGTCTACAAGTAGAGGTGTGTGCATCTGCCTTAACCTTTGCGAGGGCAACAAATGAGAATCTGATCAATGCACCATTCATATCCCCCCAAAATAATTGTTAAAACGCTATTTATGTTAGCCAGATTAGTCGACAAGGATTGGACTAGATTTTAACGGAGTTCTCGTGTTGATAGCTGGCGATGATGACTCATTTTCTTCTCTACCGGCTTACGTTTAAATAATGTAGTTGAAGTAATTCGAAGCATATTTTAACATGAATTTCGGGTCAAGTTTCTTACTTGAAATGATGAATTCAAATATTTTTATGTGGTTGAATCAACTTACATTTCAAAACTCCAAAATCTGTTTTTTCTTGTTCTCAAATGATCACAATCTCAATCACAATGGAATGGAATGAGGTTATTATCCACAATCTAAAAGTCTAATTTTGTGAGTTTTTAGTATCATATGTGTGGTTCTTGGCACTTTTCAATTATTGGGTGGAAAAATATATTTTTCATGATAAATATTGGCAATCTAACGCATTCTTATTTTCTACCATCTTTTTCTCTCTCAATTACTAGACAAAAATTAGAGGTTTTGTGAGTGTTATGGGAGGTTATAGAGTTGTAGATTTGAATTCCAAATACAAATCATTCCTTCTAACCCTTTTGATGTCTTGTGGGTCGGGTCATCCCACTCGAACAACCCATGAATCATATTTTCTAACAGTAGTAATATTGAATAATTACTCTCAGGATTATGTACTTATTGGCAAGTGATGGATTGTTTAATATGTTGAATAAATCTACTTGTACAATGAATTTGTACGAGAAGTTCGACAATGTGTGAAGTGTGAAGATCATTGTCATTGATTTCAAAAACAATTTTTCAAATCAATGGATATGATATTCGCCAACTCACACATTATCAAATTAATTGTACAAGTAGCATTATTGTAATTTATTTTATCATCATGATAGGTTACAAAGTAGATTAGACCAACATCGTTGTGGATAACAATAAACCAAATGTCATAGGATAAAACGAATGTGTCACAC
This sequence comes from Fraxinus floribunda, assembly GCA_903798395.1. Classification (NCBI taxonomy): domain Eukaryota; kingdom Viridiplantae; phylum Streptophyta; class Magnoliopsida; order Lamiales; family Oleaceae; genus Fraxinus; species Fraxinus floribunda. Next base: position 11,344 of record CAIGRS010178519.1, on the reverse strand, counting down.
CACTTTCCGATGTATATTCGTAATGTTGAGGGTGAATTTACTTCCTATGTTGTTGCCCAGCAGGCCAACATGGGAAACCCTAATTCTTATACACAAAGTTACACCATGGATGATTAGCCATCGAGAAAAAGGTAATTTTAATACAGAATTGTGTTTTAGTAAACGAGGAAATGTTGTTGGAATGTAAATGGTATTAAATGTGGTTTTAACAACCATTTTAATGGCCAATTATGAGTTATTTTTAGGAGAATCCTATGTCAAACACAAGCTTAATCAATTAGTTGAAAAATATTAAACTTGTAATAATCATTCAAATCAAACAAACATTTAAAATGTTAACATTCAGAATTTAATATAGAAGCATCAAAATATAGGATTCGATGTTATCCTAACATCTATACAACTAGCCAAACATTATAATAATACAAAATAAAAAAATTGATTCGATACAACACCACCAGGATTGAGGGTTGGGAAGAAAGATGGAAAATAATCTCGAATCTTGAATTCTTTCAACGGTTCTTGTTCATTCTCTTTATATCTTCTTCTTCAAAGCTTCTTCAAACCTTTGAATGAATATATCTCAATCTTGTATCTTTTGATAAACTAATAATTTTCTCATTTATTGATAAATTAATAACCTCTCTAAAATAATAATTTTTCTCAACTTGAATATTATTTTTTGAGCATTGTGTCTCGGAAGATAGACATCCATCGATCGTGTGGGCATCATTGTAGGGGTAGAAATTCTTAGCAGTCACAATTTTCAAGTTTCTTGTTTTGATTATACAAGTCAATTTTCCGACGAGAAGGTGTAATTTCTAATTCAAATACGTGTTGTCGTTAGTTGGTGAAGGTGACTTGTTTTCTTCTCCTTCGTCTAATTTAATAATAAACATAGTAATATTAATCCCTACTTGCAATCTTATAGATAACATACCAAATGTTCTTGAAGATTTTCTCTCCACTTAGACCATTTGTATTAATATGAATCAGAATCTCAAATTGTGGATTTTTTTTTTTTTTGTTCAATTTCATTCATCAAAGCTCAAGCTCTAGTTGGAAACTGAACTTGGTCCAAACTTATATACATGATTAACTGAAAAATTAACTACGTACACTCGTTCAAAATCTCGATTAGAATAATGGGGGGTGCACCTATGAAGAAACACTATAATAGCATGTAAGTTAAGTTGAGCCAAGTAGTACTCAACATGATTATTAAACAAAAAATAAGCTAAAATCTTGTCAAATGAAATGGTCAATTTTGTTCAATATCACGTACCATACATGCCCTAAATGTCTGATGATGGATTCTTATTCTGTCACAGTCTCTTTGACAGCTAGGGGTTCATACCATTGAGGGCCAAATCCAGCAGCTCGTCTTGCTGTCTCATTAAAAGGTGGCTTCAATGGCCCTCTGAAGTAAGCCCTTACAATTGTATGGAACCTCTGAATCACTTTATCGTATATATCCTTCTCAATTTCACCTTGTTGGAATTTACTTACTTCGGAAACAAGGGATCCACAAGCAGCCTCATCTCCATTTTTTGACCTCAAGCAAAGATACTTAAACCACTTGACTCCTGCAGCACAGTGGGTAATCTCTTCTGGATAAACCACCTTCTCCAATAATTCAGCTGTCTTGTCGTCACCTCCTTTACGGAAACGAGATATAGTCGTTGGCAGCACATCGAGTCCTCTTGCCTGGGAATCGATAACGCGACATTTGAGTAAATGAATATGTGAATTCAAACACTGTCAACAAATGAATTGGACTCTATTTTACATAACATCTGCAAGCCTCGGTTTCTATGGGTTTTCTATAAAAGCCACTTGAATAGTGTTATTTTTCGAAAATTGAACCATTTGTCCCAACCTATTTCCTTAGTAGCAAGTTGATCCCCAACCCTTAAAAGAGGCAAGTTGGTTGTCAACCTATATTTCCACAATTAGTCCCCGGTGATGAAAACGTTCAAATTTTCATTAAATTGTCACATTATGCTCATGGAAATCCTCACTTCAAAATTCTTGACACCGGCCCAAATTGGAAGACAAAATCAAGCTTTATAAAGTTGAACATCTTGGGGATATGGGATGATTTAATATAGATTTAGAAAGTTTCCATCATTGGTGACTGATTTTGCCGCTTTAATGAAAGGTTGAGGGCCAACTTGCTACTTGGGGCAATAGGATGGTGACCAATAGTGCAATTTTCACATTTTACTTAAAATCATCCATACGTTTTCTTTTTTCAACTACTAATAACTAAGAATACCTCATGAACGCAATGTTCAATAGCTAAACGTGCCAGCAAGTCCTCCGAAGTAGCAATAGCTGAATCCCATAGTCCATCGTGAGCGGGTAATGCTCCATAGAAAGATCCTAATTCCTCAAGTCTTGCTGCAAGCAGAGTGAAGTGCCGACCTTCATCTTGCGCCACCTTTACAAAATCCGTGAAAAAATCTCTAGGCATGGAGTCCTGCTTACCAAAGCGAGCAATTATATCCTGTCAAAGACAAGAAAAGACTGATTAAGGAACGCGAGGCAGGAAATGATTGCATAAATTGCACATTCAATGGTTTGAATATGTCAACTTTCGAAGACCAAAGAAAAAGAGAAGTATTTTGATTTGAACCATAATAGAGAGGAAGACATAGCATGAAAATGTCAAGATAACACACATTATTGCAGATTAATATAAGGAGGTTGTTCTAATCACATCCCATGGCTGTAGAAATGATATCTTTGAGAAATTCCTATAGTAAAACCAAGGAGGGATTAGAAGATTTCCCAGACACCTCTTCATATGTTCACGATCCTGAATTCAAGTTTAGTACTATTTGGCTACACTACCACTCAAGGTACAGGTATTCATTGGAAATACAGACCCTTGGTCATCGAACAACTCCCGGTATTCCTTTCAGACCTTAAATTGCATTTGGTTGTAGTGGCTGGGTTTTGGTAGCAGTGGTATTGATTGGTGTGATCTTTAAATTGCATTTTATTGTTCAGTGACTTTTCTTTAGCCCCTGTTTGGGCTTCATTTTTCCAAATTATAATGAGGGGAATAGTAATTTTTTGAAGAATGTATGGTTAAAAAAGAAGAATTTTTTTTAGATTTACGTGTAATATTATTTTATTAGAGAATGTGTGGTTGATAAGAAGAGAGAGAAAAATGAATTTTAATTTAATGGGGACCAAACAGGAGCTTAATGTAAATAAGGAAGAAATCTTTAAAGATTTTAATTCTTTTTTCCTTTGCATGAAAAAATTAAAATGGCAATTGCTGTCTTCGAATTTTAGGGACTGTGTTGAAGGGTTTTCCATTTCCTGATCATTTTCTGTTTGGTTTACACTTGCAGTTTCCATATTCAAAATTATTATTTCAATTGTTTTGGCCCTATAAAAGTTCTTATTTACTTAGTTTTATGTTCTAAGAGGGTGAACATGGTGGATTAGGGTTGGCACTTTGCAATGAGATAGTAGTGATGATATGAGGTGTGAACAAGAGAGGGTGGCTTTCTTAGTCCTTATTCCTTCTTATTTTAGGCATGTTTTTTGTCATATTTCTTCTCTGTTAGGGCAAAGTTCCCTTTTTCCCCTATAATTGCCATGTACTTGTGTTAAGGGATATATATCCCACTGATATATATCCCACATCGAATAAAGATGTAAACCCAGACCAATTAATAAAGATCTTGGGCTACTCCTCTTAACAAGGTTGACCTTTTAAGATGGAACCCCAAATCTTAACGACTTGGACATCTAACAATGTCCATCTGGATCTACTAGCTAATTAGGATGCAAAAATTGGTACAATGTCAAAGGTTTTGCAGGGAAATTAAGAGACATGAAAGTCAAGAGTAAATTGGTACCTTATGAAGAGTTCAAGGGGCAAAAGAATTTTTTACTTGTACAACTCAAGAAAACTAATACAAATACATTGTACACATAGACAATAAAATTGTTCTTCCCCTACTAAATCCATCCATCTATTCTGTTCACTTCAACATAAATGTCTTATTTGCTTAACAAAGCTAGTCATTGTTTTGTTATGAAACGCTTAAAGCAACGAGTAATCACATAACACGTTTATTTCATATAGTAACTAAATGAGGCAGCAATTTGGGCTGTGCGTTCGCATGTGTAAGCTACGGCGGTAGGGTGAGGGACCAAAAAAAGAAGAAAGGAAAGGGTACCCAAGACAAATCAATAGCCCAGCTCTCAGTATGCACAAGACTGTGCACAATAGACTGTCTACTCTGCAAACTCCCAGCTTTCCCCAGCTTCGGCATCTCACTCGGCGACACCAACTTCACCTGCGTGCATTACCATAAACAAATTTCCAACATAAGCAAAAACACCAGTGAGACATTTTATCAAACAGTTAGATTACAACAGAATGAAGTTGTTCATTACTTACATTTGAGAGCCGGGAAGGTCGACCAGGCACAGCATTATCTACTGAATCATCGTATGGGCGAACTATGTGGCCCTGTAGCCATTTGTTTGCAACTTCATCGCCAAGCCTGGCTTTCTCAAATGGATCATCGGTGTGTAGTACTCTAAGTGCCGCTTCAACTAAAGTTTCTCCATTGCTGCTGCTCATTTCTCTCTCTTCGCTTCCTTCTCTGAATTTCAAATACGAAGAGATGGAAAAAAAAGTTCAAAACTTTCAGGCGATTCCAGTTAAAGAGTGAAGAGAATGAATTTTCAGGTAATTTCAGTTCTCGTAGAAATGTGGGATATCTGACAAGATGTCAATGGACCGAGCCAGTACAGTCGAGAGCGAGTAAGTAGGAGTCAACTTGTTTGGAGATTTTTAGGCTTGGCTTTCCCTATCAGCTTGCTTGTGGGTGGGGTAAGTCGAGCCGACTTGCAGGTCTCTTGTTTCATGAACAAATATTTTTCATGTCTAGTTGAAATTATGTAAACGGAAAACTTAAAAAATATAACTTTGTTATCAATTCTGCTAGGATTAATCTACATTGAGGTCCACATAATGTAAGTGGGGGTGGACACACGATATTGCAGCATGATCCCAACCCACTCAAATTATGTTAACTCATATGTGTACATCTATGTACACATATTATGACTCATTCTGCTATGGGTACATGGAATTTGTTATAGAAACCGTACATGAATTTAAAATTGATGATGTGGCATTTATCTTGGCGATGACTGGCATTTCTTGGCAAAATGAAGAGAATTGAAATTAGATTTGCCCCCAATTCACTCTTCCATCTCGCTGCTCAAGAAATTTACTTTCCCATTTCTCCAAGTTCACTCCTCCTTCGTTTTGCCCTAATCTCCCCCAACTTAAAACCCGCTCTCTGCACTCATCGCCATCATCGACCAACATCAACAAAGAGCGTACAACACGAGCATCCTCCCTTCATAGCTGATTGGCAATATAGAAACAATATGCTAACACTGCTAGTATTTTGTGAATCGTTACAAGTAGAGGCCAAGTTTGTATTATTTTGCGAACATGCAGTTCTTCCGATACTCGACTTTGACATCCAAAAATTTGTTACTTGCAATTTTATCCAATCCATTATAGTACGCGTCAACCTTTCGTCATCTGTCGCAAGGTCTGCCACCTCTGAAAAAGCCTGACACATATCGTCGTATCTTAACTCTCCAGGGGTACTCACCAATTCACCATAATTCATTGCGACCCTCGTGTGTACTCAACTGACATCTCTCATCCGTCTCTTTAGTATATACCTATTCGGCATTGACGTGATGTCATTACGGATCAACACTGCAAACATGATTCCTCGAAACTCGAACAAGTGGCAGCTACAAATCAATTCGCATCTCCCCTCTAAAATGATACACAAAAAGTTTTCTTCTTTAGCTGCTCGTGATGTACAACATGCTCCCACACATCGTAAGTCGTCCAAAATAGTCGTTATTTTCAAATATGACGTTGCAATATACCTTCCCAGTTAACTCCTGTCAAACTTCGAAATAGTATAAACTGGTTTAGATTGCTTTTCCATTTCAAAAGATGTTGTACAAGGAACTATTTGGGAGAAGACTTGAAATCGGCCTGGAACTTTTTCTCAACCTTATTTCTGAGTGCACTTTTATATTGTTCGACGAGCTGTTTCAGTGAGGTCTTTGAATGCACATATCCATAAAAAAATGCATTTATACTTTCACTTCGTTGGGTTGTGGACATCCCTACCCAAAACGTGGTCTTCAAATAACTCGAAACCCAACGATCCCTATTCTTATACAATCCCGATAACCAATCATTATCATACAAGTCATACGTATCAAGCATCAGCCTCCAACCTTCTCCAAAATGTTCAACAATCTCTGAATCATATACCAATCCATGTATAGCAAAAAATATCGAGCTCTTCTGAATGTGGTAGCCAAATTTTATAACAACTTCTTCATAATGTGCCACAAACACCATGTATACTTAGTCTTCGGAAAAACAATCTCAATTACATTTTGCATTGTACGATCTTGATCAACAATGATTCCATTAGGAGCTTCACCATACATGCACTCAAACTATATCTTGAACAACCATATAAAAAGTCCCTATGTCCTCTTTCGACAACAAACCACAACCAAACAGTGTAAATTATCCATGATGATTCACCCTAACAAGGGGGAAGGACATGTCGTACTTATTAGTGAGATATATAGTATCAAAAGTGACAATATCTTTGAACTCTTTGTAAGATTGCCTACATCGATTATGTGCTTAGAAAACATTCTTTATTCGTGATTCATTGTCTAAATCCATACTGAATTAAAATCTCGAGTACATTGCTTGCATCTTTGAAAAGTACGCCTATATTTTGTTGGCATCTCTTTCTCCAAGGCGTAATCGTCTCACCTGTTCAATATAGTCCGACAATCCTGCTCCACAAAAGTTGTATTCTTATATCCACCTGTTTACACAACTGCGGAGTTTTAACTCCTGCCATATTATTGGCTTCTAGCTTTCATTTAACACTCGCACTCAATTTTTGGTCGCATCGATACAATTTTTATTACAAATTTTTAAATAAATAAAATTTAATCGTAAAAAAAAAAGAAATTAAAATATAATTATCTTACTACCTTCTTAATCTAAAATTGCAATATGTAAAAACTGGCGGAAGTTCACATTGTTCAATCTATTTTTGTACACAAACATACTCCAATTTGGATTGCAATATTGGAACCATGTTGAGAATCTCGATCCAAAACACGACTTCCCATCATAGACCTTACATCATCGAGTTGATAATGTTATGTCATGACGTGCAATTCTGTACAATACAAAGTACCGAAATCGTTACATTGACTCCTTGACAACACGAATAAAGTTGTGCCATCTCATTTAACACCACTTCTTCTATGGCAACATCACAAGCGTTACATTGACTCCTTGACAACATCTTGACAAGGATCGGAAGCTAGTGTTTTTATGCTAGATGATGTAAGAGGAGATGTAGAATGATGAATAACACTTCAAAATGCTCGTTGATTCATTAGAATATCAAAAATTTGAGAAAATCTGTCGCAACACAATATTTTTTATTCAAAAACCAATGCTTTAGCTTCAAAATTTGCTCTTAATTTAAAGGAATTACAAATCTGCCTCGCGAGTTATTTCTCTTAACATTGATGCACTTACCAAGAAGAAGAAAATTGTGACCAGGTCAAAATCATCATATGCTACCATTCTACCAAAAAATGTGCTATCTGCCTTCAGTTGCTCGCGTGTTGCATTTTTTTAAAGTCATTTTATTTTTTTACTTTTAGTAAAAATAATGAAATTTTTATTAAGAAGGGAGTTTCTCGGCTCGTCCTATCATGAATTGAGCTCATGGCTTAAGCTTGAGCCCTATTTTTGGTGAACAAGCTAACCTAAGCTCGGCTTCTCTCCTACTGGCCAATCTTGGATCACGGATGACATTCTTGTGAGTTGACGATATTTTATACATTGATTTTAACAATATTTTAAGTAAGGGAAAAGTCATTTTACTAGGGTCATTTTACCAGACCCTGGCCAGGCCCTGACCCAGCAATAGGGGGGTGATAGCCCAGCACCCTCCTTTAAATAATTAATGACACAAATTTTGACTATTTGCGCAACGTCATCTAGGAAGGTACATTTAGTTTAATTTCTATTGGACTAAGAACAGCCTGGTCTCTACACATTATTAACAAACAATGGGGGTATCAAGTAGAATTCGAAACAAATTAGAGGGTAATTTGTAATATTCAAAATTAGGAACTCCAGTCTATAAACCCAGGGTTCAGTGCCTTGTATTGGTCGGGTTCTGTTTGAGTTTATTCAAAAAGCTTAAAAAGATGATGCCGAGCTCGTTCCCAGCTCACCGGCCCACTGAGTCAATTTACCGCCAACTCGTCGAGTTTGCTAAAACCGTCCTCGTCAGAATCTTCGTTCCCCCTTACGCCACCGTACGTACATTTTTTCTTTCATTTTTTTGATCTTTTGTACAGGAATTTATGAACACGCGTATGTGCTTAATTATGTTATAAATTTGATATGTATAGGTGTGTGATTTGTACTGCGGGAAAGTACCCGATGAAGAAAAATGGGATGAAGCTCAAATTGGTCACTACATTGGCATTGGTAATTTGTTTATTTCTTTCCTTACTTTTGTGATGATGGATCCCACTGCAAGGTACGGGACGATGTGTGGTTTATATCTCCCAATATGTATAACATAAGAGTTGGAGTTCAATCTCAAAATATTAATATTGTTAGCAGAAGTAGCCCAAGCCTATACAACATTTCCAAAAGACTCTTTAAATACGCTATAAAAATACGCTTCGATATTAAAATAGAGAATGAGGTTAGCTCTCCAAATTCTACATTCTTACAATCTATACTGAAATGGTATATTCTGTGTAGATGTGGCAACAACTGGATTGAATGAAGTGAAAGAAGCATGGGAGAGTCAGCGCAAGGCTTACACTTCTGAGTTCTTTGAGCTTGATCCTTGCATTGTCAGCCCCCTAATCCATCTCTGTACTGATATTTATATTTTCGTGTATTTCTTCATGATGTTGATATGCAGTATACCTATTAATTTAAAAAGGATTTGGTTAAATTCTGTGAAAAGTCTTTTGCAATGTTATGTATTTTTGTGTGTGTATATGTAAAGGAGTTAAATCTATAGTGGAGAAGGATGAACTTTCTTTCCCCATGTCAACATACTTACCTTACTTTTTCATTTTTATCTTCTTTTATTATGATACGAAGGAAGAGTAGATGAGTTGCTTTCTGTTGACAGTTCTACTAAGAAGGGGATGCAATCTCTTGTTGTCCTCTTAGCATTATGGATGGAGATTCCCAAAGCTCACTGAATGAGTGTGGAGGTCCAACACATATTTTGTGAATTTTAGGGCCGTTCGGTAGAGATTAAAATCCAATTAAAATTGAAAATATAGCCGTTATTGGGTTCCACTCGTCTAATAAAAGTCAATAATAACGGCTATTTTTTTAATTTTAATTCCTACCGAACGGGCCCTTAATGTTCCTGAGATTTTGTTACTTTTAAGTTCGGCATTTTTGGTGGGGCCTGGAAAACCACTAAGGTTGCGTTGATGTTTTGCTTTAAAAAAAAAAAGTTAGGCATTTACCAGCTTGAGCAACACATTTCTTCTGCAGGAGGACATTGAGCCGCATTTGAAGGACAGGGAAGATAAGGCTGATATTGCTTTCTGTATGCACCATTTGCCGGTAGGAAATATGTCCTATAGTGTTTTGCCACTTAAATGCTAGTTTATATCTTCTAGTATGTCTGTAGATACATAATAAGTCCACTTGTAGCTGTGCTTTGAATCTGAGGAGAAAGTGAGGAGACTGTTGTACAATGTCTCATTGCTGCTGAAACCAGGAGGTTATTTTATTGGTATCACTCCCGACTCATCTACAATATGGTATGACAGTCGCCAGTAATTTATGTTTGTTTACATGTTTGAAACTTTTCTTCTAGCATATATCATGCCTGACATTAGGCTTCCCTTTATTTTAAGATCTTGCTGGATTGTATTACTTTGTTGTTGAATGTCAACCTAATAAACACATATATGGAATCTTAAAGTTGTTTATATTTTTTATTAAATTGTTGACAAATGATCGAAAATACATGAAGCGGGAAGAGCTTTGTTGTCTAGGGCCTGAAAGATGCCCTGGAGTTTCTAGCCGATTCAACCTGATTTTTTGTGGGTGATCATTATAATTAGGAGCTTGCAGTTGAACTTGTGACAACCAATGAGATTCATTTTCCTTTGATGTGAGTTTGTTAATTGGTATGCTATCAGCTCTTTCCAGATTTTGAAAGGTTTTACACAGAATCTATACTTTGTTCTGAAACTAAGGAAATGAAGGGAAGTGTAAAGGTCCAATTGGTAGTGTTTCCCATAAATATTTTAGTCTCTTAGTTTCTGAACTTTTCTAGCTGCCTGAACATATGAAGTAACCAAAAAATGAAGGTTCCCTGCTATAGGATTCTGCATTTCATGGATCCTATTTGGCGATCTGGTGCGGAAGCGTTATAAAATTCTTGTAATAAGAATTGAAAATAAGAATAATAATGGAATAATCTTGTTTTATATTGATTTATGATTAATTGTTGTTTTAAATTGTACAACACCTTTGTATTTATAGGCAAAACTATTCCCTAATCTTATTAATATAAGGAAACTAAATATTTTTTTTTTTCTTATTGTAAAGGTTCTAAAAAATGAAGGATTAGAAAACTAATATAAAATCCTAATCTAACAGAAATTATAAATCATATTCTAATCAATAAAGAAAAAATATTATATTCTAAACAAGAAATAAGAATAAAAAGATAAAACCTATTAAAATTAGAAAAGATAAACCACAATTGTAGTAAGAAACTACTAATCATGATTAGTCTTTCAGTCAAACCAGTCCATCCAACCCCCCCCCCCCCCCCCCCCCCCCCCCCCCCCCCCCCCCCCCCCCCC
>CAIGRS010178517.1:0-11200 GCA_903798395.1 Fraxinus floribunda | reverse complement strand
TGAACCACTTTATCTAAAATCTTGAACTATTAGACGCTACATGATTGTAGAGTTCTTGATGCAAAAATTGCGAAGACTTTGATTAAAAAATAAGTTAACATTAATACATGAAAGATAAAATATTACTAATGAGATGAGCAAAGATACAATGATGAAGTTCAATGAAATACATATTTGATTCTCACTGGAAACAAAAGAAACCCAATTGACAGAAGCTGACAGCTGAGCATGATGGTATGAAGAAATTAATAAAAGCCAAGAACAATTCTGAAGACATGGGACTTCAGTCACACAATCACACTCACTAATGTTCAGGTGAAACTGAACATATAAGTAATAACAAGTTGTATGATGATGATATTATATATCTCTGTCTCTCTTGCACTCTGGCGGGACAGTGGGGTATCTGACCCGATCAGTGCAGTAGTTATATATAGTGTACTTGCTTCGAACCCATCGGAGTCGACGGTATTGGAAGGCATCGAGGTCTTGAAATTCCTTCTGATCCCACCAGCGTTTGCCTTGACTGTCACAGAATCTGGCATTCACAGAGGCTTCACAGCCATCAACATGGAAACTCTGGTATGAAGCAACAAATGGAGCCTTAGACCAATCGGTTTTCTCGAGCCCTCCCCTGGTTGCCCAGTCGTCAGCGTTCCATAGACTAGAGTATATCTTCATGGGTTGGTCGAAGGGAAATTTCACTCCCAAGTCTTTGCTATTTTTGAATACTCTAATTGGGATATCATCCACCAAAAATCTGTGCCACCCAATCATCATCATTCATGGTAAGTTACTAAGAATTAACCAGAGCATTTAAAGGTTCTTGATTAAAGTATTTGTACAGATTAAAAATCCTTGATTAGCAGGGAATGATATAAGTTTTTACTACAGATGGCATATTACCACAGGGAGAAGAAAATTGAAGACAATTAATGGTCCCAGAAAGTCAAAATTGTCACATGGAGGTAGCAGATGAAAAATAAATGAATAAATAAATGGAGACAATAACTAAATTTAATAATTTCACGTGGGAAGGACTCAGGTCAAAAGGATGTTGTATGTCAGAGTACTGTCGCAAACATTGTAAGAAAAAGCAAATTTATCTTTTTGAAAAGTTGGAAAAAATGTAAACGTGGTTAAAAGAAGAGTAAATCATGAGAATTTACAGATGTTGTCGAAATGATTTTAAGAAACAAAAATATGGGTGACAGATTCAATGAAGAACTCAAGACTTACACAATCTGGTAGAGATTCCACAATACAGAATAATAGTGGTATTCTTTGGATGGATCGAACCACAAATAAATGCGCTGTTCTTTGTCTCCCTTCCCTCCTGTGTACACATTTGTCTGCAATATGTATGGTTGCCCTGATCTGTTCCCCAAGAACTCGAAATCTATTTCATCGTGCTCCGAGTTTTGAGAAGATAGCTGAAACATCAAACAATGTTCACAGTAAATAAAAGCACAAGTCAACAATGGCAATATTCATTGCTCACTTACATAGAAAGCAGTGACAGTTCCAGCAGAATCCCCAGGAACCATTTTAATCCGCATGCTGAAGTGCCCAAATAGGTAAGAACCCTTTGACTGGAAACCAGTACCTGAAACAAAACACAAAGATTACATATGGGAATGGCCAAGCTAAAGAATGCAAGGAATATAGTGTAATATTGGATTTAGTACTACCAGTGTACTTGTCAAGAGAGAGCTGGATCTCAGATCCACCATTGAAGTACTTGATATGATCAAAAGCCCAAGTGGGCACATAGTTTCTCCCAAATGATACGTCTACTGGTTTCCTTGGAGCTGCCCCCATTGCTCCACAGACCATCATCAACAAACAGACTGACAAACTCCATTGGTGATAAAAACCCATCTTTCTGCAAAATCAGAAGCAGTATCAGCAATCTGTAACAGCAGAAAAATAAAAATGGTTTATACTTTCTAGTGCATTACCTCATAGGACAGAAGAAGACGACAAAGGAGGAGATGAGGAGAAATGGAGGAGTCTATGGTCCTTTTTATAAGGGTCTAACTCTGAAGTAGGGAGTAGAATAATAAATTAAACAAGTAATAAAATAAAATCGCCGAATGCAGATTATCCAGTTGGGTAGGGATTAATAAATGCAACCCACTACTGAACAGACACAACACAGATTTATTATAGTACTCAACTCTCTATTGTAGACGACATAACACGAATGTTGTTGTCCATAATAAATTTCATTAATTATTTTTGTGAATTATCTTGCATTTCTCGGGTTTAAATTATCTTGTTAAATTCTTCTGTTATTCTATTTGATCAAGCCTCGTAGGTTTGTAGTTTGTACTTTTATCTTTTGCTATATTACCAGCGTGTGATTTGTTGGTGGGGGGGGTTGCGAATTACTACAAATTTCTATGATTTTTTTTTCTTTGGTTAGTGAGCATTTTTGTTTTCGTACTTTGTTCTTTTATCACCTTGCATTTGTACCTAAAACATGGTAAAGGAATGAGAAATATAGTTCAATAACGGAAAATCGACGTAACCTTAAAATGTAACATGGTAGCGGAGGTAGCAATTTTGACATTTGTTTATTGTTAACTCTAAATCTAAATGTATTATAAGTGTCGGAATTGATCTATTATGTGGTATATCACCAGTATAAATTGTATAATCAGTTTTGAAATTAACCGTTATATTCCAACACCTATTTTACTTGTATGTTTGGCCCCCATTATAATGAAAATTTGGAAAAAAATGTACTTTGGAATGATGATTTTTTTGAAAAATATGGTGTTAAAAAAAAATGAAAATTTTGAAATTACGTATAATATTATTTGGATTATGTTATATGTATCGAATTTTTTTATCGAATCTTTTACCTACTACTTCCAATAGGGGTGGGAACCACATTGTCGGAATATTTAAATACACGAAGGTCCCGCACATTATGTGAGATGAGGTAATCCATTATGTACAAATGGATTAAGATATATTATTTTATTGAAGAATATGTAGTTGATAAGAAAATGAAGAAAAATTAAATATAATTTTAATGAGGATTAAATAGGAGTGTAGTGTGTTATGTCATCCGATTTCTTAGCATAAGCAAAGCACCCGTGCTTAGAAAATTGGTCATACTATAAGTGTATACTGATATTTGTTATTTAGATGGATGATATTCAAGTAACGAAAATATGGTTTCTGCATTTTGATATCTCGATTACTTGGACAAAAGATGTTTCCCTATTACACCCCTATTTGACAATCATTAAAATAAGTTCTTTTGGAATAGTGTTTTTTTTTTTTAAACACCGTGTGGTTAAAAAGTCAAAAAGTCAGAAAAAATTTTGAATTTACGTACAAAATATTATATTGGAGTGCAGTTGAAAATAATTTTGATAAAAAAAGAAAGAAAGAAAGAAAAAGAGTTTTGTTTTAATGGTTATCAAACAAGGACTATATTAAACTTTCTCGATTTCTTTCGTAACCAGGTGCAAAAATGAAAAATAGAAAACCAGAGGTCGAAGTTTGGACATTTTAGGCAGTGAACAAACGTACGACAATGTTTTGGTTTTTCTCTCAATTGTCATAGTTTTTGTCTTCCACTTAGAACTTTTGGCACTGTTTCGTTCACACAGTTAAATTGCCCATTTCTCCTCCTTAATTATAAGATGCTCCAATATAAAAGAGCAGAGCAGAGCATAGCAGATAGGGTAAATACAGTTGTTACTTTTACATAGTAAAAAAAATAAAAAAAGAATTGTTCTTTTTTATTTTGAAGTTTTCGAAGGAGAGGTCCACACTGCACCAACCATGCTTTATTTGTCTCCATTTTCACCAACCCCGAATCTTGGAAAAGTTGTTTAAAAAAAAAAAAGTAGTGATTGCAATTTGTCCATTGCACATTTTTTACAATCACACATTTGCTTTTCCAGTAGATAGACAAATTTCGCAGAGTCGAGACGAGATCTCTGGTTTCATTGGCTAAGTAATGATATTCATCTAGACTGCTGATCATCGGCCGTCTATATGGATAACATATTTTTGAAGTCGGATTTGTTATGAGATAAGTGAAATGAAGCAATTAATAGAGCACGAGTATGTGTTTCCCTCCCACCTGCTATGCACAAACAGATTGCACAGGTGACGAGTTTTAGGGGCTGTATCCTCCCACACACCACATGACATCTTCATATAAAATCCATCTGTTCACATGCACTTTATTATTTTTTTTGTTATTTCTATACATATACACTAATACTAATCATTTTTATTTTTTTTGATAATCGTGGATGTGCGGGTCAACTTGTGCGCACCTCGACTAATTTCACAGATCCTGAAGTTTACAGCCGGATGCTCACTTCAGTGACCCTGAGGGGATTCGAACTGGTGATAATTGGAGAGCAATAATATTAATCAAATTTAATAGTCCAGTTAATTGATCATTCATGACAGAAAGAAAAAAGTGTGAATCTGCTGATTGATCACTGATTTGCATCTAATAATGAAAACCAACTGCTGATTTTGTAGCTGGTAATGTGGATCAATCCAAGTTGTTGACTCTATGTGTCACTGTCAAGACTTGAGGTTCCATCTTAAAAAATCAATCTTATTAAGGATAGTAGTTAAATCTCTTATATGTTCGTTTATATTTTCATTTTTATCCAATACGGAATTTATCCCTTAACACGTCCTCACAACATGGTGGTTCGTTTGAGGAAATTAATCTTGAAATTCACGTGCTCATATTTTGAGTCTTAATCAAATCATATTGTTATTTGGAGTTTAATGAATTCTAATACTATATTAAAATGTCAATTTTATTAGTATTAAGCTCCTCTGCCAAGTCTTTAAAAGGCTTGACAGAGCCGGCTTCTCATATGAGGCGGGTCCTACATGGGACCCGCCTCATTAAAAAATCACCCCAAAAATACCCACCCCACCCCCATTGTGTATGTTCGGTCCCTACCCTATACATCAAGAGGAGTCCATTTTATTAGGACAATGCTACATGTATACCTTCTTTTTTACATATCTTTTACATACACTTACATTAGAATGTGAGGATCACACATTTGAGTTTTTTTATTCACGCGACCCCCACGAGTATTTGAGAGGGTGTAATATTTTCGGTACAAATAGAATTTCTCATTTTATTAGGAGGATTAGCATCCCTTATATTTTAATCTGTATTTTTATCTTTATTCAATGTGATATTTATCTCTTAACAATCATTCCCCAAAATAATTAAATAAAACTCAAATCTATCTGTATTGCCATTGGCTGATACCCAAAACACAGTTATCTCTTCCTGCCTGCAGCAAAAACAACATTGGAAATGATTGAGATTTTTCTATTAAATTGTCACATGTAATATTTTAGAATTTTACTTGCTTCTTGGTTCATCTGTCTGATTATTTTTATTTTTGTGTGTCATCTAAGGTACTTTTATAGTTTACCCTAAATCCCTAATAGAAAATATATAAAATAGTTTGGCACAAACAAATCTAGAATATATATTTTGGGAATTGCGTACCTAATGCTAGTTGCATCTTGTGTTTCGATATAAGGATAATGAATTTTCATTGTCACATAATGAATTATGAATTTCATCAATTTTAGAATGTCCTAGGATACGATTGAGATGGAATGAGAATTAACAAACTCTAATTCTATATCATCAAGAGCAATAAAATCGGAGTAAGAAAATAGACACTTAAGAAAATACAAGATTTAAATATATTCACCTCAATGTGCGTCCATGTTCTTGTTCGCTACTACAGTAATTTACTATGATAAAATGAAGTTTTATAAAAGAAAAATCACACACTCCACTTTCTTAACACGTCTCTCCTTTTGATAATAATACAAAACCTTATTTATAAGATAAATTATGACAAAATCAAAATTACAAGTGAGAAACTCCTAAATTATCCTTAATGAAATTTGGATCTTTTGGCGTACAAACTTCACATTGAGACAATAATTAAGCCCTACAACTTAACAATATGTATAGAGAGGGTGTACATTAGAAATGAATCGAGATTATTTTTCAAAGGATGAGTGCTTGTGACTATAGAGATAAAAATACTAAAATATTTTACATCGTTTTAAGCCCTCGTTTGATTCTCATTATTTCAAAGCTCATTTTTCTGAAATTCGTCATTTTCAACCACACATTCTTACAATAAAATATTTTGTACATAAATTCAAAATTCTTTCTTACTTTCCTAATAATAGATTCTTTAAAAATTCACTATTACAAATTCATTTTGATGAAACAATGGACATCAAATAGAGGCTAAATAGAGTTGATTTGTGTAAGATATAAGGTGAAGAGTCTTAATCAATAATTAGGTTCAAGTTGACAATGAGTGTACTTTTGACATCCCATACATTGAATTTTTGTTTTATGGGTTGATTTGTGTTGATATATGCCAACAATTATTAACTTAGCTGTCTTTAATAAATGGTTACTGGAATCCAGCTGAGAATATGGTCAAATATGAGCATGCATTCCCTGCAAAATTCGACCAAAACCAATGTTTTATCTATTTCCTTTGAATGCTTTTAGGCATATCTCATTTTTACATTAAAAGTTCGTCAATCATTGTCATACACTTCTCGTCCACGACCTCGCTATGGAAACGAATAAAAAAGTTTTGAGTTATACTCTCCGAGTCTCATCTTGTTCTAACATAAAATCGAGCAAGATGTCAGCTAGCACTAGGGAAAAAATAGAGTGAATAAACACACACTAGTGCTGAATCGAGACCTTTCATCTTAAGACTAATTGAGATATTCGAGTAAGGTAAGAGTTTTTTTTTTTTTTTTTTTATATGTCAAAAGAGAATAGGTTTGCAGGATAGAGAATAGTTAATATTTATGTTAAACTTGTCTATGAATGTATAAACAAGCTGAGAAACTGCTAAAAACAGGATTAATAAACTATGTTTTTCGTCTGAATTTGTAGTGCCTGCACTACTAAAATAGTTTGATTTAGCTATAAATTAGAGTTTAGTAAATTTTGATAAAAGTTGATGAAATGTGCGATTGAGAAGTCGATATAAAGTGTGAATGACAATAAATGTATAGTTAAACATGAATTCGAGTAACTATTTTTGGCTTAATATTTTGAACTTGTCGTTTAATGGTTTGTTGACCTAAAAAATGTTTTATAAAATTTACCATGAATGCTTCGAAACGGTACCAAAATTACTCCGGCGAATAAAGAATATAACCTAAAAATAAGTCGAAAGACGTGACATCAAAATAAAAATTATCAATGATTTCTCAATATCAAAGTCCAAAGATGACTTACCAAGAAATCAAACCAATTTAAGCGCTCTAATAATAAATTCTGACTTCGCCACTACTAGACATGAAGACTTTTAGAAACAACAAACACAATTTCATTATGATTATGTTTAGTCTTTTTAAAATTAAATTATATAAAATTGTTTGTAAAAGTTTCAAACCAAACCAAATCATTTCACTTTTGAAACCAAACCATTTATTCGGTTCATTTCTATACATTCCACATAAAAGTAGCACGTTTTAGAAGTAAAATATGAATATTGGTCTAAAATCTAATAAAATGCTTAAATTGGAAGTTTTTGACATAACGATATATTAGTATCAATACAAGATTTAAACCTATTAAAATAAAAGAAAATTCAATTGTTTGGATTATATTGGTCTAGGTTTTTATTTTTTTTTTAAACCCAAACCATATGAATAACGTTGGAATTGGTTAAAAATAAAATCATGGAAAAGTGATTTTTGTGTCAATTTCGATCAAATATTCAGATTTGATCTGATAATCAAATTATGAAAATAAATAGACTAATTTGTTCTACTCGTCGAGTAGATCGTTGTAGTATATTTGGAATGAAAAATCTAATTTCGAATGAATGAGAAATTGTGGTTTAAAGTTGGAAAGAAACGAGAGTAAAACTAGTTGAAAAATTGTCTAATTTCGCCGCTCGCCTAGTGCTCGAGCGACAGGCGAGCGATAGACTCCTGTTTGTAACGCACGAGCAACGAAAAGGAGACATGTGAGTGAAAGTAAAAGTTACGACATTTGGCAAATGTTGTTGAGTTTTGAGACGTGTCTCTTCACTCATAACATCCCTCCTCTATAAATAAGACCATTGCGTCTATTACTTCATCCTAATGATATGCAACCATAATATAACATTAAATTTCATCCTCTTTTTTTTTTTTTGGCCAAAACTCTACATAAAAATATGTTTTCCATTTCATTTCGAAAATAGTACAAAACCTATTTTTGGTTCATTATTCTTGGGTCTTAGAGTGTTGATTGCCATCATCCGTAAGCATTGTTGCGGGGCAAAATTGACTTAAGGACAAAGTGTTCAACTCTTACCTCGACTTTGCATCCATTTCACTTGGTGTTACTTTGTCTTATTCATTAGCGTTTTTCTTTTGTAGTTTATTACTCATGTCCATACCGTTACTCTATCCAATTTTGTTAAGGTTGGTAACTTTAATTTTGGTTTTAAAGTCATCACTCAAATCCAATATTATTATTTTTTTTCTTTTTTCCAACAATCTTAAGTCGATTTTTTTAAGTGATAACTTTATTCTTTATTTTTATTCGGTTAAACTGATTTTGCTTCGATTTAACTCTCTACTTTTCGAATTTTGATTTTTGGTTTATCTTCTATTTTGTGTAAATAGAAACAATACTGAAGACGAAGTTTCGGAAGGTTTAAGCACAATAAAATTAAAGTCGAAAATGAACTTAGAAAATGAATAACGACGATTCGTAGTGATCGAGGTGGAGAATTTGTCACACCGTTTGAAGAATTTTGTTCATAATTTGGAATTATGCATCTAACTATGGTACCATGCTCACATTAATCTAACAGTGTTGCTGAATATAAAAATCGAATACTTAAGGAAATGATGTATGCAATGTTGATTAATTCAAGCTCACCTCAAAACTTGTGGGGGAAACTATACTTTTGGCAAATCATATCTTTAATAACATACCACATAAGAGTAAGGATGAATCACCTTATGAGTTATGGAAAGATCGGAAACCTTCCTACAAATATATTAAAGTGTGGGGGTGCTTAGCAAATGCAAATATAACTAAATCTAAACAAGTAAAGATTGGACCTAAAACAATATTGTCTTTATCAGATATGCAAATATTGGTAGTGCATATCGATTTTTGGTTCATAAACCTGAAATACTTGATATAAATGTAGGTACTATCATTGAATCAAAAAATGTTGTTTTCTTTGAAAATATATTTCTTTATAAAGAGAAAGAAGTAATCGTATACAATCAAACTTACGATACTGCGAATGGAAACTATCAAGATGATGGTAATCATCAAGTAGATGAAGACCTAAGGGGCAGTAAAAACTAAAGTATTCATAAGACCTTTGGTCCAAATTTTCTAACGTATCTACTAGAAAATGATCAAACGACATTTAATGAAGCGATGTCCACTTTCGAAGCTTCTTTTGGAAAGAAGCGGTTAATAAGGAATTTGAATCCGTTATGACTAATCATACTTGGGAATAGATTGAACTTCCTTTGGGAAACAAAGCTTTGGGCTGCAACTGTATCTTCAAAAAGAAATTAAAGTTGGATGGATCAATAGGCAAGTATAAGGTAAGACTAGTAGCCAAATGGTAAAAGCAAAAAGAATGACTAGATTTCTTCGATACCTATTCACTTGTTACAAGTATCACATCTATACGTGTATTGATTACAATCTCTACATTGCATAATCTTGAAATACATCGAATGGATGTTAAGACTACATTTCTAAATGGTGAATTAAAAGAAAAATATATATGGAACAACCTAATTGATTTGTTGCTCTGGGAAATGAGAAGAAGGTATGTAAGCTTGTAAACTCGTTGTATGGATTAAAACAAGCACCAAAGCAATGACATGAAAAGTTTGACAAAACTATATTGTTAAATGATTTCAAAATTAATGAATGTGACAAATGTGTCTGCATCAACACCACACCTATCGGATACGTGATCGTAAATTTATATGTTGATGATATGCTAATTATGGAAAATAATTCGAACATTATTACCTCAACTAAGAAAATGTTTTATAAGAAAGATATGGAAGTTGCCGATGTGATATTAAAGATTAAAATCTCTAAAACACTTGACGGTTTGTCGTTATCTCAATCACATTATATTCATATATTGAGACTATATTTAAGAAGTTTAAAACATATTATAATAAACCAGTTAAAATATCAGTGGACTTAAGTTTACACTTAGTCACAATTACTGGTGATCTCCATATATCAATTAGAATATTCATGTTTTATAGGCAGTTGATGTACATTGCCAACTGCACATGACCAGATATAGCATATGCAATCAACAAGTTGAGCAGATTTACAAGTAATCCAAGTAATAACCATTAGAAGGCATTAGCCCGAGTTTTTAAATACTTAAGATATACGGTTGGTTATGGATTACACTACTCAAGATATCCAGTAGTGTTAGAAAGATGTACAAATACGAATTGGATATCTGACACAATGATTCAAAGTCTACAATTGGTTATGTGTTTACCATTGGAGGTAGAGCCGTGTCCTGTAAATCACCTAATCAAACTTGTGTAGCTCAATCCACGATGAAATCAAAGTTTATTGATATAGATAAAATCGGAGAAGAAACAGAATGTCGTCGTAATTTTCTTTTGGATATTTCATGTTGGAAAAAATTGGTACCTACGATTAAATATACATTGTGATAATCAATTGGCAGTTGTAAGGACACAAAATAGTACGTATAACGGTAAATATTAACATATTCATCGAAACACATAATACCGTTAAACATTTGATATCGAATTGTATAATCTCAATTAACTATGTTAAATCAAATGAAAACATAGTGGATACTTCGATGAAAGGACTAACAAGATATCATGCATACCATCTTTCTATGAGAATTGGCCTAAAGCCTATCGAATAGAATCACAATAGCGGAAACCTAATCTTGTAAATTGAAGATTCCATGATCTTGATTCAATGTGACAACTAAGTTATTAAGATTCAGGGTAAATCACTTACTCCCATTCCTACGAACATAAATTGCTAGAATAATAAGTGTTTCTATTAGAGTTTGAGGCTTAAAATTCTCTTATAGCACTTGATTACGCCCAAATAATAACGCGGTAGTTGTAGTGTAGC
>CAIGRS010178508.1:0-14904 GCA_903798395.1 Fraxinus floribunda | reverse complement strand
TAATTATAAATGGACATACATAGAGTAACGTTCAAACTAAGCTTATCCTTATCAGATTTTGTACACCTCACATGACTACAATTATGAACTCTTCTCATAGTTTTTTGTTATTTTAGTCCGATTATGATTTTAATTTTTTTTTTTCCCTTTTTAAGTAGAGTTTCACTCCTTGATTTTTATTCTGGTATTTTAAAATATCCTAAAATAAATTGGCGAAAATTTGAGTATTCTCAAATCTCGATATATTGGATATATTGTCCCTTTTTAATATCCATCATATTCAAAATAAATTTTTCCCTCTTATTTTCAATCACACATTTTTCAAAAAAATAAATATTTCATACAAACTCGAAACTTTTCTCTAATTTGTAACCAAGTATTCTCCAACAAAATATTATTCCAAAATGTATTTTGAACCAAGATTGAGGCTCAAACAGATGCTAATTTTTAATTGTGAAAAACTAAGTGTGTTGTTCTCAAAAGTCTTCCTTGAGGCATTTATTTCCATGACTTTTTTCACCATCCTATTTATATCAAATCACAAGAATCCAGCCCAAATAAAACACCCATCTACTTGCATCAAAATGGCACAACAATCACCAAAATCAATTAATACGGTGGTTCAGTTTATTTTTTTTTTATTTTTTTTTTCCTCTTAAAAAGAAATTTTAATCTTGCTGGTTTCAATAAGCTAAGGTTTGAAAGGTGAATCGAGTTGTCGACAAGGCTGACCATGCCTTCTAAAGAAGGTCAAGTGGCTAGTTCGACGCACTATAGCCCGAATTATTTACAATAGCTCAATTAGATTATAATTAATACAATATTGCATGATTTAATATATATTCAGAATAATTATCAAATTTCTTGCTGGAAACAACAAACATGAAAGTAAAACGAGAAATTTACACGACATTTTACATTTCAAAAATTTATAGTTGAAGCATAAAACAAGAATTGGCTAGATTCGACATTTGTGGTTTGGTCTGGATTCGGTTACATTATCAATATTTACATTTTTTTCAATTTTTAACAAAAATTGGCTCGATGTGGACTCAATCTTCTTAAGAAACTTGAACCGAACGACGTGGTGTCGACTTTTTAGTTTAGGGATTGCACTTGCAATTTTATGTGCTTAGAGAATATTGAATGAGAGCAAATATATGTGACAAATTAACATTTATGCGAGCACTCTTTAAAATTATTCCCCAAGAGAAGAAGACTCTAAATGCATGACAAAACTGTAAACCTACTTTCTGACATTCCACATCTCTCTAAATGCATGACAAAACTGTAAACCTACTTTCTGACATTCCACATCTCCAAGCTTAGCGGTGGTGGTCTTCGACTAAGATTTTGATAGATTTAAAAATATTATAAATCCTAATGAGTTTCGTAGATTTGAATAGATTTTCAACAATTTTATAAGAATCTCATCAAATATGGTAAAATTTTAAAAAATTTGATTATATGTACTTTTAAGCTTGAAATCAATTCAAATCTTTTAAAATTATTACATTAATATTTTTTTTATAAATTCATTAATTATTGAGGATACCTAAATTTTAAAGATTTCATTAAATTTCATTAAAATCTCAATTGTAAACACCTAAATTTTAATGAATTTCATTAAAATCCATTAAAATCTTAATTGAGAACACCTAAATTTATAAGCATTGTTAAAATCCATTACAATCTTAATCAAAGACACGCTCCTAAGTTTTAGTCCATCATTTCAGCGTCTTGATTCACTCTAATGGAGAATTCCAGTCTCAGAAAAATACTTCTGCTCATCTTTCATCTATTCTTCTTCGTCGATTCTGCATCGAAATCTAAGGCCTGCCATGCCGTCGACAAAGAAGCCTTATTAGATTTCAAACACCAAATCACTTCAGATCCCTCAAAACTGTTGCATACATGGACACCTCAAACAGATTGTTGCCAGTCCTGGGATGGCATTTCTTGCGATACCTCAGGCCGAGTCGTTAACTTTTCTCGGCCGGGCCTATATTCGGATGCTGAATACCCTGTCGACACCTCAATGTCTGGAACTCTTTCTCCTTTTCTTGGAAACCTGTCTTTTCTCGAATTTCTTGATCTCAGTGATCTCAAGGACATAAAGGGTCGAATTCCATCTGAATTTGGCAAGTTGTCTCGACTGACTTATCTTTTTCTTGATTCAAACAGTCTCACTGGATCAATCCCTGTCACTTTCAGGTATCTTTATCAGTTGAAGAAGCTCTATCTCAGTAACAATTATATAACTGGCTCTGTCCCTCCTACTCTTTTTGAACATTTTACGTCGTTATCCGAACTAGGCCTTTCGGGAAATCAATTGTCCGGTTGGGTACCATTTTCCACTGGGAAGCTGGTTTCACTAATTAAGCTTGATTTCCACGGAAACAACTTCTCTGGTAGCATTCCAGGAACCATTGGAAAACTCAAGAACCTCGTGTACCTCGACTTATCAGAAAATCAATTGTCCGGAACCTTACCAAGATCATTAGGTGGTCTTACAAAATTAGCCGAGTTGTACCTTAATGGTAACCGACTGTCTGGAAGTATACCGTCGTCTATAACTGGGCTCAGTTCATTACAATTTGTTCGTCTGTCAGAAAACGAACTCAGCGGCAGTATTCCACCCGGGATTGGCAATCTTCCACTGATTCGAAGTCTTGTTTTTGAAAACAACAAGTTCACTGGAAAGCTACCACCAACTATTGGACATCTCACCGCTCTTACTGATATATACTTCTCCAATAATCAGTTTACTGGAAAGATTCCACCAAGTTTTGGCAATCTAAACAATTTGCAGACACTGGATTTATCAAGAAACCAGCTTTCTGGTCAAATTCCTTCCCAGCTTTCTAAATTACAGAATCTACAGGATCTAGACCTTTCGCTAAATCCTTTAGGACTCGAGAGCATACCAGATTGGTTTCAGAAATTAAACCTTTTCCGCCTGTCGCTGGGAAAGACCGGGATCAAAGGGTCACTTCCAAACTGGTTGGCATCGACATCAATATCAACTCTTGATCTATCAAACAATGCATTGACAGGGAAACTTCCTCCTTGGATAGGCAACATGACTGACCTTTCTTTTCTAAATCTATCGAACAATGGCTTCCATTCGTCCATTCCAGATGAATTCAGGAATCTTTCACTTCTGATGGATTTGGATCTTCACTCCAACAACTTCACGGGAAATTTGAAACCAATATTCTCTAAGACTTTCCAATTTCCTCTTGGCTACTACAACTCCATTGATCTTTCATACAACATGTTTTCGGGGCCTTTAGATGATGACATTGGAAATGAACCCGTTATGGCTTCTGTCGTATCACTAATTCTTTCTTACAATCCCTTGAGAGGATATATAGTAAAATCTCTTGGAAATTTAAGTAGTTTGGAGGTAATAAAACTTGTCGGAAATGGTCTATCCGGGAAAATACCATTGGAGATCGGCAATGCCAAGTTATTGACAACCATTTTCCTGTCACATAACAATTTGAGTGGCACAATTCCAAGACAGGTATTGAATCTCGAATATCTTAAAAATTTTGATGTTTCTAGGAATAAATTAAGTGGGAAAATTCCCCCACACAAGGCTACTATTCCTGTATCTGCTTTTGTGGGCAATCCTGATTTATGTGGTGCTCCACTTCCACAGTGTAAACATTTCTAAGACCTCGTGATCTAGACACGATCTTTGGAAAAACACATGATAAAATGTTTTTTGTTTTATTTTATTGTTCATGAAAATACAATGTAGTTCAACCAGTTTATCTATTCATGAACACTAAACATTTACTTTTAATTTATTTTTTGCAGTGCAAATTGTTCAATCCATGTCCATTTTGCTCATAGTCAAAATTTTGTGTTGTCGATAGATGCCACCGGTCAAGTTTTTTTATTCAAACTAATATATTCTCTATTTCAAGAGGTAACGGAGTAATGATCTTCAGTTGTGGTATTTCATTTTCATGTTTCCTCTACGTAAGATACCACCTCTCGAGTAATCATAGTCTTATTCCTAGTGGGATTTGTTGAGAATTACATAATCATCCACAACGGAGTTTAAACAATTTCAATTTTCATCGAGAATTTTTTTTTTTTTTTTTTTTTTTTTTTGTGTGTGTTTAGATAGATATTGTGATAAAAATGGTACTTTTAGTTAATTCTAAAAAAATATTTGATAATTTACGAATACGTATAATCACGATCTACACACCACAACTATTTAATTGTTCAACCTCTAATAATAATCCACATTAGCAAACAAAAATTTGAGGATTAGAATTTCTCTTTTCTCATGCTAACAAGATAATTAATGTGTATTATGATTCCTCGAGCCCTAATAACTTATTAATAGAAGTTTAAGTGGGCTTCGCCCGTCTCTTAGTCTATAAATTAATTAATCTAATCAATTAACTTGGGATCATTAATAAGCAACTAATTAATTAATTCTACAACGATCTAACACTTATCAATTAATTAATTAGTATTATCATTCTTCTAATTCTTATTATTGTGTGTGACCCATTAAATTCCCGATCACATTGCCTAATGACAAGAGTTATCATTTTAATTTAATCAAAATCGATAAATTAAAAAACACTTTCAATTTATCATTAATCCATATCTGTCGTCTCATATTGACAACTAGCAATGTGTCGGGCAATACATGAGATGAGAAATGTCACGTGGTACAACAAAATCAATCTTATTCGTTTACCGTAAAACTATTATCCTTTCATCAATATCATCCAATCAATTATGAGATATGTAAGTATGTCAAACTCAATTATTGATCATATATTTCATCCCTCTTAAGTCTATATAAGTTGAAAACTCTTTTTGACTTATGAGCACACATTGACCAAAGATTCATTATCAACTTAACTGAATAAAATGTAGATTATAATCTCTTACTATCTAAAATTGACGAATCATCTATTGATCATTCACAACCTTCATATGATTCTTGACATGCTCGAACGATGTTGTATTAGCGAATTAGCGAATTTTGGAACAACAATATCCAATATCACTAGCGTATGATTGTTCTCATATAAGACACTATGTAACGTCAAGTCAAATGACTGATTTCACTACGAACGTTAGAGATTAACTATAGACACTCTAATAGTTATAGATGTGAAATCTCTATAGTGAGTCTCCAATATTTTGTTTTTATAACAAACATTCGTGCATCCATTTAAATGTCACTACATTTTAACTTATGAGATCAGCTAATAATATCGATTTTTGCTTCAATCCAAACACAACCCAACGCGATCGATTTGATCAAAATTTAACCCAAACCAACTGAACCCGTGTAAATGCTGAAACCCAACTCAACCCAATCAAGTATCGGTCAAGTTGGGTTGAGTTGGTCGGTTTGTGACGACTTGTCAATAAAAATTAAATACATGAAAAACTTATACTACATTTACTGTACAAAGGATAGTAAGCTCCTCCTCTAAAATACACCAAGGTAATTACAATTATACTACGTATGAGTAAAAAAACAAAATTTACGTTTGAGCCCAAGTTCTTACTAAACGTACTATAATTCACAGCCAGTCGTTCAATGACGTGATGGGTTATAGATTTAATGCCACTCACCATTAGAGAATTCCAGAAAGAATCAAGCATCCATGTGTAGCAAAATGAACTAAACACACACTGTTTAGATTGATTCCCCATTCCCAAATGTACTATAATAAACTGTTTATTTCTTGTATAAGATCTAAACTGAAAGTTAACAGACAAGCAAAATTGCAAAAAACATCTCATTACCAAATGAAACCAGTCTACTTGACCAATTAAATCATAGTCATGTTTCAAACATGCATGATTTAGCCATAGATAATAATCAGATCATGATCCTAATCAATTTAAATTCTAGGAAGCACGAAGAAGTGAAATGCCAAAAAGTTTGTATTTTTTTGGGAGTAGTAAAATGCTCACTATCCGCTCATACTTTTTATATATATATATATATATATATATAATAAGTAGGCGAGTCGGGTTTATTCAGTTTTCATGAGTTAACTCATAACCTGACCCAACTCAATCCGTCTACACAGTCAACCCATCCAACTCGTGTAAAAACAACAAGAAAACTAATCCAAACCAGTCGGATTGGTTCAATTTGGACAGTTTGATCGGATTCGATAGGGTTTTGCACACCCCTACTTTCAAAGGCTAGGATTGAGACGTGATACCCAAATGCGTGTAGTCGTGCATCGCCTTGGAAGACAGAAGAATGCTTCGGCCAACGTGTGCCTTGAAATACGCATCATCTTAGTTGACTCTCTGTTTCTCAACATTTACAAATGAAATTTTCTCTCTATTATTTCTCTCTAAAATTCTTCAATTTTTCAACAGATTGGGGAAGCATAAAAACCATCTCTCTAGAATATTGTTCTTTCTCTAGACCCATCACATATTTCTACACATGGCAGCGCAAGTTAGGGTTTGTATACTATGCATAATCCACTTTTATGTTAATCTCTCTCTTTAAATCCCTCGCATATTTTGGCATCGACTGTTAATGGATTTAAGTTCTGGAGCTTGCTGTGGTGGTAGGTTTATGGTGTACAGATAGTATGGGTGGTGATGCTATGGTGGTTGTACATGGTAGTTGTGTGTAATGGTGCGAGTGAATTTATAGATTCGCGTGGTGGTGTGGTGGAGGTACATATTTTTGTAGCGGTAACAAGGTGGCATTAGCATTTTTTTTGGGTACAGATCTGCATTATGGTGGCGGCAGGGGTGTATACGTGCCGAGCTACAAGTCGAAACACGAAGTTCAGCCTCGACTCGAGTAAAAATGGTTCAGGCTTCTTTTTGCCCAAGCCGAGCCGAGCTTTCATTGGGCCAAAAAATTTAGGCTTGAGCTTGACCCAAGCTTTCTTTTCGGGCCTTTACGAGTTGAGTCGAGTAGAGCCGAACCCAAGCCGATTCGACTCGTTTTTTTATTTTTTATTTTTTGCGAATTTATGTACGCTACCCGCAATGCTGGCAGCTATGAAAGCTGCTTGCAATGCATGTAATTGTAATTTTTTTTTTTTTTTTTAAAACTTGGCTAGGTGGGCCGAAATGGCCCGTGACATGGGCTGGCTCGGGCTCAAGCTCAAGCCGAAGCCCCAAAATGGGGCTCGGCCCAAGCCATGAGCCAGCCCGGCTCGAGCTTTTCCCGAGTCGAGCCACGGTCCACCCGAGCATGCAACGAGCCACATTGACATCCCTAGGTGGTGGCGGTGATGAGGTGAAAGCAATATTTCTTGGTGGTGCCACTGGTGATGGGTGGAGTGGATGGGATGAAGATTATGATCAATTATTGAGTAATTGTGATCAATAAAATGAATAATTTATGATTAATAAATAATAACTAACCTAAAAATATGTGACTTGTAATTGTGGCATCAAATTTGTGATTTTGTGAACGACAAAAAAATTGTAAAAAGTTGTTTGATAATTTGTGATCAATTAATTTGATAATTTGTTACCATACAATGAGTTGTGACTAATAAATAATGTGTAACATATAAAAACGTGTAATTTGCGACAAAATTTATATTTATGGCCTATATATTTATAGACGGTGCATTTTGATGAATATTTTCATCTTTTAATAATACAGATGGTGTTTGTTACATTAATGTGGATGGCACACCCTTTGTTATATTCATGTTGAAATTTTATGAAATTTCAGAAATTATGATTCGCGAAATACAGAAACTTGTTCAACATAAAAATACACCAAATTACAAGATTTATCATCTAAAAAAAACTTTCAATGATCAGATTATATACTTACCACCACCTTCATAAAATCTACTACCACAAGCATCACCATATTATATGCCACCGAACATCAACATAATTCATAATTGAAGATGGAATTTTTTTTCCTAATTCTGGTGTTCCAGTTTCCAAAATGGGTTCGCAATCGATTTCAGTGAACCAATGACCTGTTGAATAAGAAATACAAACAAATATATGAATCCTCGTATTCATAGATAATAGTATCTTATATGTTATTTATCATTTGATTTTTGAAATGTGTCTTTTAAGTTTGTTAAATCTGAATTTGTATACTTAAAAAGTGTTGTAGTATTGTTTCCAAGTGACTATAAAAGCAGTAAATCAAAACGCATACTACCAGTCCCATCCTGTCCTGTCCACTTTAAAATCTTTTTTCTTTTCACTGGTTAACAATTTTTCTGTGTCTAATCCAAAATCTTTCTTCCCATTGATTTTCCTGGTAACAAGTACCAGAATTAGAATCTAAATAGCGTGCAAGGAATTTGATGTGAAAATAATTCAGAAGAGGTCAAGGCAGAAGGAAGTTGCATAATATTTTAATCTTGAATTTCTCTTGTAAAGTGTTATTACATGTAAAAGCTCTAGAAAAAAGGTGAATATACCAAAACCTCTACAGGGGAAGATGGTCGATACAAGGTAAGAAGGAATTTGAAGCAAGCTCCAGAACAACAAACTTTAGCAACTGTTAGCCTATGTTCGTCTCAGTTCTTATAGGCTTTTTCCTCGAGGAAACTTCAAAAGTATACAGGAACAATCTGCTTCAGTTACTTGGGATCTTTGTAGCATGTGCTGATCTTAAAGACTCAAAACTAACGGCTTTTACAAGTGGGTCGATGTCCGGGGCTTTCCTTTGCTAGAGTGCAAGTACTGGGATACAAATAGCACTGCCATCACAATTATAAGGCAACCAACAAGTGTGCTAAAGAAGAGAGCGCCTGGTTGTCTTGTCTGAACGAAGCCATACACTCCATTTGAAGTCACAAGAATAACATCTGTCAGCCCATCGTTTGAGAAGTCGTCACACACTAAGGCATGTGTAGGAGGAGCAGGAAGATCAAAACTTGTCAACAAACTTCCTCCAGGAGATAACACTACGGCTTCTTGGTCTCCAGCAGCGAGGATCAATTCTTGACTATCATGTACGCGTAATGCGAATGCCTTTAGTGTGGGGACCACAGTACCAGCTTCCATCATCCCAGATGGTGATGAAGGGTTTGACCATGTAGCACCAGTCAAAAGCTGCCAATTCCATTCAGCATCATGTCCGTGCACACCGGGAGAGTATGATGTTACCTGAAACAGATTTAGTACTTCTTAGCTATACAATTGTTCAGTGATAATCAGCTACTTCGCATAATTATACGAGTAAACAACTCTATAGAAAATTGAAATTTTTATTTTACTAGATAAAAGGAAATATTTCGAAACACCCGAAAAGCTATGTTTCTTGACTTTATACTTGAAATTATCTCAAATAATACATGTCAAGAGTAAGGGAGCCTTCCATCAGTTTTAAGGTTCATCAGCAAGGGCAGAAATGTGAGAAAAAGGAGAACCTAAAGGGGTTCCAGACAGCATACCTCGCCTCGACTCGTTAAAAAGATAACATCACCATGGCTTCCCTTACGATGCCTATGACCATCATTTCTTGTGACGAGAATGGGTGTTGCAACTTCTAATGAATTAACATCCAGATTTTGACTAAAGCTTCTAGAAAATTCTCCATGCTGGAACAAGTTAAAAGGGGAATAATGGCATATAGAAGCATTAAAAAGCTGTTCTCGAACTGGCACGCCAGATGTAGCAACAGCCCAACAGTGATGGAGCACTTCCATGGATCCACTTACTGTATCAGCACCTTTTCTACCAACAACCTACAAAGGAAGGTGTAGACTGTAATTTCATTCACAACATAAAAATTAATAATCAATTTAACAAATTTGTTCTCTCCTCTTAGCAATTCTATGCACCGTTTCTACGAATTTTACTTTCACTGAACTTTCTTTATATTTTAAATATCCTCATGAAAATGTGTTTGCCAGGTGCTCAAGTTCAACCACCATGTATCAGGTTTTTGCTAGGAGAAACTCTGTACTAACAGACAGGAAGCAATCCACTTGAAATGAGTAAACGCCACCTTAAAAGTTGAATTTTGACTTTTCCAGTATATCAATGGCTATAAAAAGGTCACGTTTACTGATCTTTATTTTATTTCAAAATGCCATAATGCACAAAAATGTCAAAAATAAAAAATAAAAGGCAACCAGATTGTCACATTCCTGTTCTTCTAAAATTTATGTACACTAAGGCTGCATTTGGATCCCAGAATACATGGATAAGTAAAAGGAGAAAGAATTCTCCTGAAAACTGATTTTTGAAAGTTGAGAGACTAAAGTGAAATGGTTTAATTTTAATTTTATTTTTGGCCAAATAATTAGATTTTGATAGAGGGGATTCAATATTGGACTCTTTTTGTAGCTCATAATTAATTAAAAGTCTTCAACATGAGAAAAAAGTTATTTTGGATTAGACTACATCAAATTAAGTCCGATTAAAAGAACAATAGGTTAAAGAATAAGTTATTTTTCCCCCCTCTTAACCCTAAGAGATCAATAACAGTTACAGGTGCAGAAAGTCCCGGAGTCGATGCCAATGGGGATTCATTTGATTTCACAACAAAACTGCTCCACATGGCATGGCACCCAACCGAAAACTCAATTGCATGTGCTGCTGCTAACAGCTTGTACATGTATTATGCATAAATAGCAGTACTGAAA
This sequence comes from Fraxinus floribunda, assembly GCA_903798395.1. Classification (NCBI taxonomy): domain Eukaryota; kingdom Viridiplantae; phylum Streptophyta; class Magnoliopsida; order Lamiales; family Oleaceae; genus Fraxinus; species Fraxinus floribunda. The sequence goes on along the minus strand of CAIGRS010178508.1, from coordinate 4,294 downwards.
AACCCGGTCGTCACTTTTGGATTGCCTATTGGACAGTCTTTGTTCAGCGACCAAATTGAGGCTATCCAATTTCTCATATCCAAGTGCCTCGTAAATCTGTAAGCACATGAAGTGGCTGTTGTCGGATTCTCAATGTACCAACTTGTCTTCATAACCGTCTGCCCGGTTTGCTTTCTTCCATTACTCGGCTTTTTTATGCTTCAGCCTCAATTTCTTCTATTTTTTACCTCGCCTCAGAAAGAAAAAGGGGAAGAATGTGATTATAGTACTTCCTAGTTTTTAAGTTACATGTAGCATTTAACTTGAAATCTTCTTGGAAAAAGGAGTTGCTGCTAACTTGCAGGTATCAAGTTTATTAACTTGGGTAGCAAAATGTTTTCTTTTGTGTAGAATGATTTTGATCTGCTTTTGTCATAAATTTTCGCTAGATATTTAATTTGTAAAAGTTATTTTGGATTAGACTACATCAAATTAAGTCCGATTAAAAGAATAATAGGCTAATAGAGTTGGCGAGGGCTTGCAATATTAATTAAGTAAAATTCTTTTCCTCTTTTAATTCCTACCACACGTGATTTTATTTGCTATGAAACCAATAGTGTAGTACAATTCAAATGTCACTTTTTGAAACCAAGTCCATGTTTGCCACATGTCCTATTTTCAATAGGAAGATTGTACCAGAATACCAATAGTACAATATACCACTAACTCTACCATTTGAACTCATTCTTATCCAATTTGTGGTGGTAGTGGTACACGGCTTTTGTACTATTTTTGCACCAAAACTCAATTTGTAAATATTTATTTTCACTATAAATACCCCATGAAGTCGAGAAATTTTCGCCATAGAAAATTTATTCATAAACACGGTCAGAGAGAGTCAAGGTAGAGAGAGAGAAACATAGGAAAAGGATTTTCATGTGCATTATTTTACAACCTTTCAATAAACGAGATAAGATACTCATATACAAGTGATTCGTTTCCTTGTACTTTTATATTCAATAATTTATGCATGAATTGTCAATAGATTCTTTATTAAGTGATATGAAATCCTTCAGAAATTTAAAATGACCTAAGGTGTGTCCCTTGGTCACCGTTATACTCTATAAGAGAAGAGTGGTTTGAAGTGTTTGTGGAAACTGCATGTATCTTATTGGGTATTTTTAAATACTGACTTTTACAAAAATTTTACACATTAGTTCGGGTTGATTGGAACTGTGACGGAATGGTGATGCGGACTGCCGAGGAATTGAAGAAATAAAAACATTTAAGTTTTTTTTATCTTCCAGCTTATTAGTTAGTTTATTTGTTCAAATACACGTTTATTAATTAGTTAACTGATTACGTTTAATTTTTTGTCAAAAATTCAGATTCCATGTTTTAGTTGATATTTATTGTTGAAAATAAAGTTATACTTTTATTTGAATCCTTTCTACTTTTAACGTAAAGAAAATTGATATTTTTATAACACTCCAGCGTTCATGAAATTTTGTGGTGTTGCTACATTTTCTCAATGTCACTTATCATCCTCACACAATCCACGGATCATCAATTTCGGAGCTATTCATCTACTTCCCTTCTTAATTATCATCATGTTACATCTTCCTAACTAATGTTGCAAGCTCGAGTAATACCCATCTTAGTTCCAATATTGATTTATCGGTTGTTCTTCATATTCCTGGCTTTCCCTTTAGTTTGCTGTCTATTAGCAAAATTACTACAACTCTCTAATGATCTATAACTTTCTATTCTTCTTGGTGTCTTTCAAGATCTTAAGACAGAGAATAATTGGTATGGGGCATGAAGTTGTTGACTTGTATTACCTGGATCTTTCACCAATCTCTCCTCCTCAAGCTCTCCAATCCCCTATTTCGCCCATGCAGGGACATTGCCAATTTGGTCACCCTTTTTCTTTCCACTTTAAAAAGTCAAGTTGGGAGTCTTCGTAATGTGTCCTCCCTTGAGTGTGAAGCTTGTTAGTTTAGCAAGCATCACTGTGTGTCCTTTCCTTTAAGAACTGTTAGCCGTGTTTCATGTCTGTTTGAGTTGGTTCATTCTTATATATGGGGACCAATCAATATTTCTTCTAATAAATTTTAGTATTGTCACTTTTGTAGATGATTTTTGTCGTATGACTTGGTTACTCTTAATGAAATATTGTTCTGAGTTATATTCTATCTTTCAAATCTTTTGTACTTGAATCAAAACTCAAATTTTTTGTATTTTGCGATCTGATAATGCCCAATATATATCTAATTCTTTTGCATCATCTCTCTCTTCCAAAGGCATTATTCATCAAGCATTTTGCACACTCCACAACAAAATGGAGTTGAAGAACATAAAAATCGTCACTTTTTAGAAGTTACTCGTGCTCTCCTTTGTCATATACATGTCCCCCTAACCGTTTTTGAAGTGATGTACTCACTATATGCTACCCATTAATCGCATACCATGGATGGTGCATCTCCCTTCTCTATATTGTTTCCCTCCTCTCCACATTACTTGTTACCTCTTAAGGTTTTTAGGTGTGTGTTATATTCATCAATTCAGTTCTGGTCATGACAAACTCGACTCTCGCTCTATTAAATGTCTTTTCCTTAGTTATTCCCGAACACATAAGGGGTATCGTTGCTATATTCCTTCTCTACAACACTACTTTGTATGTGCAGATGTCACATTTGATGAATCCACATCCTATTTTTCAGATCATAGTACATCTCTCGAATCCACTCGAGATCCCATTAATTACCCATTCCATATCTCCCAATTAGTATTTTCCCATCTCCAGAACCAAACTCGTCTCCATTTAGTAAACCAGAGTTGTGCTCCTCTCACGAAGAACCATCTCCTTTATAGGTTTATACTCAACAATCTAAGCTATCAACACCTGTGGCACCATTCGTCACCTTACCGTCTACAAATCTTGCATCCGTCATTTTTCTGATCCTGAGACGTTGCCCATTACTCTCCGCAAAGGTAAACGTACTTAAGTAACTAAACATCATATCAGCCATTATGTCACTGTTAATATTGTCGCCTTCGTTTTCTTATTTCTCATCCCAACTTTCTAGTGTTATTGTACCTAAGACAGTGACAAAGGTTTTGTCTGATCCTGAGTGGCGAAAGGCCGTTTATTTGAAAATGGTAGCCTTGCACGAGAAAATGACTTGGGAACTCGCTCACTTATTGCCTAGAATACATCCGGTTGGTAATGGATCAATTTTATGTTTCGAAGTTCAATCTTGATGGAACTAAACATATGGTATTGACTATGATAAGATATCCCCCCAGTTGCTAATATTTCTTCTATTCCCATTTTGATTTCTATTGGTGTAAAACTTTAATTGGCCACTATTTCAATTGGATATTAAAAATGCCTTATTTCATGGTGACCTGCACGAAGAGATTTATATGGAGCAACCACCTGTGTTTGTCTCTCGGGGGTACTAGAACTATGTTTGTAAGTTAAAAAGTACTCTGTATAGGTTAAAGGAATCACCAAGAGCATCTTTTGGAAAGTTTTCCGAGGTTTTTTTGAAATTTGGTCTTCAGAGATTCATTCAATATTTCATATACGGACTAGCACGGGTTAAGTTATTCTTGTAGTTTATGCAGAAGATATCGCAATCACTGGTGATGATGTAGATGGGATTGCCTGATTGAAACAGTTTCTATAACATTTCCAGACTTATCTAAGCAAGGTTCCATACTTCTGATATTGAAGTTGCTAGGTCTAGAGAAGGTATCAATTTATATTAGAGAATGTATGTACTTGACCTGCTAGATGAAACATATTTTCTTAGAACTCGTCTGTTAGGAACCTGAGGCTGCAAGCTAAAAATCTAACTACCGGTGATTGTGGCCACTGCAGAAAAGTTTTGCTCAACCACAGATAACGATGATAAACTAGAGATATGATGAATTAAGTAACTACATGTTGTATGCTATGATGTTCGGACTCGGGTACGGGATGTATCTAAGTGTCGAATCCATTATTTTCTAAAATATAAGATACCCCCATATGGCTAAAAAGAGTCCAAATTTTGGACACGGGTACACGTGTACGTCTTTCAAACATCAATTTTTTTTATTTATCCAAGATGTCATTTTAAATAGACAAATCAATCATTCACAAAAAAAAAAGGAAATGAGTATTGAATAAGGGGTTAAAAAGAATAAAATAGACTTTTGGGATTTAGTTTTCAATTATGGAAAGTTAATTACTAAATGCTATATAAAATAGAAAATGAGGGACTTGATTACAATTTAAAGTTAATGGAATACTAAGTTGCACTAT
>CAIGRS010178485.1:0-10540 GCA_903798395.1 Fraxinus floribunda | reverse complement strand
TTCCGGCGGACCCAGCACGGGCGGTCGCGGGGGCTGGCCGGGTGCTGGGTCCGCCCCTGGGTGGAGGAATGAGGATCCATTGGTGGCGGGTTGGAGACGAACGAACGGAGGGAGGCATGAACTAGCCTGGGTTTCTATTGGTTATAATTTTAAAAACTATAAAAAATTTGGCAACATTTAATTTAGAGGGTGTTTGGTAGAGATTAAAATCAGATTAAAATTAAAAATATAGCTGTTATTGTTGACTTTTATTAGATGGATGTGACCCAATAACGGCCATATTTTCAATTTTAATTGGATTTTAAGCCGTACCAAACGGGGCCTTAATTTATAGTCTTACGCTTATATTTTCCCCTTTCGCTAACTTAAATATTAGACGGGCAACAAGGATACACCTTGAAACCTTTGTTTCAAGTATCGAAGATTTCGTTCGTGATCCTCCTTGATCGTTAAGCTCGATAATCAACCTGTGACGATTTTTGGTAATATCAACGAGGTTTTACATCAATTGATAAAATTAAGATGTGGAGTCATATATTTATGCAATATGCTACAAAAGTCTCTCTAAATGAATTAATTTCACAAATGGTGACAAAATTCAAGTAAAATTTTAAAATGATAATTTAATGACTCGTTTAGTTACTGAGGTTAAATAATATTACACAATTGATTATTCCTTTAACGATTTCAGATCCGATGTCTACTTGCTAAACATTGATATCAACTAATAATCATCGTGTTCATGAAGTGAAATTACAGATCTTTAAGTAAACACGATTTTTGGGAGAAAAACTCACGCTCAACCAAAAATTGTGAGAACACTCTTTTAACTTTAGCTCTACTTTTCATCATTAATAAAATGTAAGAAGATCATGACAAAACTCAAAGATGAGACTAGTCTTAATGAATCGATCTCTTTAATGATTGTTAGTCCATGTAAAGGTTTAACAACTATTATGCTGGACATGTCACTATTTAGCCTAATAGACTAACCAATTTGAAAAATTCCTTAAACTCCAGTGATTACTAGTGAAATTAACTGCTCGTTTTTTTGTTTTGTTCTTTCTCTTTACAAAAAAAGTATATCAGGGGTACAATTGTAAATTGACCTAAAATAACCATAGTGCGAATATTCCTATCGACAGGGGTATAAATGCACATTTTTGAAAATATAGGGGTCGGATTTACAATTAAAACAACATTTGAGGCACCTAAACTGAAAATAAAAACTCCCTTTCCCCCTGCCGTCTGCCGAGTTCTCACGGCACGATTTACTCTCTCACTTTTATCTTTCTCTGCACCGTTCTCTCTCTCTGTCTCTGGATTCGTCAAATCTCAAAGGCATGCTTATTTAATTGTATTTCAGACCGTATAATTATGAAAAACTCATATATGTAAGTGTATGTGTGTGTTTATTTATGTCTCTGTGTTTTAGGTATCAATGGTGTGTTATATGTCGGAATAGTGAATGACCAGTAGTTTTCCATTTTGCAGATAGAATAATTGAAGATGAATTTGTAATTTTGAAGCGGACTACGATCTAGGGGTTTCCGAGTTTGGATTTGGGCGTTTGTGGGTTTATTTGGAAAGCTTGGAGGATTTGATTTATTAGGGTTTTGATACAAAAAGGGAAAAATTAGGGGAAATTAAATTGATTTAATATTTGGTTAGAGCTGCAGTTTTTGGTTGCATAAAAATTGGGAGAAATGCAAGGAAGCAATCTTTATTATTCATTGGAGGGTTTGGAGGGAAGGTGGTGAGGGGAGTAGTAGGAATGTACAGAGTATGAGACAGTGCGCGTGCTCTACTTCAATTGCTACAGATTTTAGTTCGTTTTTCCAAGGTGAGTTATTTGCTCTATTTTCTAGTTCTTTTAATTTTTTAAATTAATGTAGCAAGTGATTTTTGATTGTTTGATTTAATTGACATGGGTGTGTACTGATTCGTGTTTGCGATGTTGCTGATGTAGCGGAAGTTTGAATGTATTGAAGTTGGAAATATTCATTTTTTGGAATATGTATGTCAATGTGCCGGAAAACTTTAGTTTTTAATGTACCAGCACAGATCCTTCTTACGTAAGCAACAGGGTACACGTTAAGTTTGGCAAAAAGTCAATGCTCCACGAGTTTCTACATGCCTTGCGCAAATTCTAATATTGTGCCAAATAAATAAGATTTTGCCACGGTCGGTTTGAATGTTTAACCATGATCCCCTGCCGCACCTCTCATGCCCACTTCCCCACATCAGAAGCTATTCAAACCATTCAATCCATAATTGCAGACGAACACTGCCTTGTCAAACACGGCACAATAGAGAGAGAAAAAAATACTTCCTTCCCTGGCCAATTTTCAAAACCTATCGTTAGTGCCGCAGTTTTAGCCTTATCACTTGAGGAAAATTTGGAAGTAGCTCCACTACTATTCAATGCTGCATGTACAAGCTGAGGAGGAGGACTGACACCGCCAATATACTCCCTAAACTGCTGTAGTTGATGATTGCCCGATGACTCAACTGCGGGGAATCAGAAGAAAGGGGGAGAAAAATCTCTAAAACATCCATAAACATTACGTTGTTTATAAAATTCCCAAACGAGCTTCATGATTTAGTTCAATAAAACAAGAATTAGGAATCATGTTTACTTGATATTTATGGTAGTGGTCTTGGTAGATGACAGTTGATGATGGAGGAGGTAAATTGAAGGGAGGTTGTCCCTAGTTAGTCAATAACTTAAGTTGATGTTGAAGATGATGGGTGATGCCATGATGATCCCTAATGGATTTGACTGGTGGTGGTGCTTGTGCCACGAGGTTTGCAGTGGTGTATTGGGCTGGCTTGGAGTGGAGTGATGGTGATCTTTGTTTTTTGACGGTATTGACAACGGGGTCAGACATTAAAAGTGGAGCTCGGCTTAAAAGAAAATAATGTAGTGGAGGAAGATGAAGATCAGATATGTTCTTTTATTTATTTTGATGAATTGAAGTCTTGTTTTTGGTAGGGGAGTTTTTGTGGGTAATATCACGCTGTTTAGAAACCTCCAAATGAAACAGCGGGGCACATCAATTTTAGATATAGAAAGTATTAATCATCTATCAGGCGAGCTTAATAATTTGGCATGATCTGAACAAGTAGATAAGACCATCTTTGTCTGTTCATTTCAAGTTTCGGGTCTCTTTAAGAACTACCTAAAATGCTATAGCTTCACATTTCCTTAATTTGTTGGTTAGTAAGATTTCTTATAGATAATATCTTGTGCCATTAGGAGCAAGTGGTTATTACTGAGGCCTTGTTTATCATTTAACCAATAAAGGATTTTGTTTCGAATGGAAGTTGTCAATGTTTTAAGGAACTAGGGCTTTGGCAGTTTGTATTACGATAAAGTAAGCTGATCAAGAGGGTTTTTTTTTTTTTTTAACGAACAAATCATGATTGGGTTAAAGTCTTACTTGGTATTGATTTCCGGCTCTGAATTATAAGGGATGACTACTCATCTTATTTTGGGCTGAATAAGAAAGAGGGAGTGTAAGAGCCACCAACAAATTTCCATATGATGTTATTTTTAACTGAAGTTAGGGACACGTTCCATTGGCTGGGTCCTGGGGTTGGGGGTGATGAAGGTATAAAGTGTGTATCAACACTTTTCTCACAGCCATTGTTAGGAAGTATGAGTGCTACTCTTTTGCTGCCTCCTCATTTTGTGTCATTCTTGTAAGATATAATGAAAAGAACCTGTGCCCATTATTTATATGGAACATTGTCTCTTAACGCCGGATTGCTCACTCGTTTATGGAGAATAAAATTTCTGTACTATTATTGTGGGATGGTTTAATGTTGATGATTGTGCCTTTTTCCAAATTGCCTCAGCATTCTCTGCCTTACATTTTTTCTAAGCTTTGTTGTTTCTTTCCCAAGATATTTACACTTAATGATTTTACAGGAGTGACAAGAAGAAATAGATAAGCTCTTATACAAACTTGACAAGAATGCATGCAACCTTGCAGCCTGGTGGTCGTTCTCCAAAGCAAGCTAATGGTCTGACTTCAACCTCACAATTGAAACCTGGTTCAGATAAAAATCAGAACAGTGGGGCTTCTTTCCCACCTCAAACCAAAGGAAAGAAGAGGGAAAGAGGAGACCATGGCACAGATTCAATCAAAAGAGAACGTTCTTCAAAAACTGATGATGGTGATTCTGTTCAGTACAATGGTAATTTGAAATCAGAGATTGCAAAAATAACAAAAAAGGGAGCAGTTGTGGATTTGGAAGGAGTTGAGAAGCTCGTCCAACTAATGCAATTGGGTAGAATGGAGAGAAAATTGGATTTGATTAGTCGTTCAATGCTTGCAGGTGTGATGGCTGCCACTGATAAATTTGATTGTCTTAGTCGATTTGTTCAGCTCAGGGGTTTGCCTATATTGGATGAGTGGCTCCAGGACATCCATAAAGGGAAGATTGGTGATGGTAATAGTTTGAAGGATAGCAATGCATCTGTGGAGGAATTTCTTTTGGTTTTACTTCGTGCACTCGATAAGCTCCCTGTTAATCTTCAAGCCCTTCGAATGTGCAACATTGGTAGATCAGTGAATCATTTACGTTCACATAAGAATTTCGAAATCCAGAGAAAGGCTCGGAGCTTAGTTGACACATGGAAGAAACGTGTTGAGGTTGAAATGACTAGCATTGATTCAAAGTCTGGTTCAACTCAAGCTTTATCTTCATGGCCTTCTAAATCACGCCTTCCAGAGGCCTCTCATGGTGGGAACAGAAATTCAAGTGTTGCCGATGTTGCCATGAACAGCTCGATAACTCAGCATTCTGCATCTAAAACCACTTCACGTGGGGAAAGTAACTCAAAGTCAGCATCCTCATCTCCAGGTTCAATGAAATCAGCCTCATCTCCTGCATTTGGCAAGGAGAGCCAGCCCAGAATTTCTGCAGATTGCACTTCTGATACCCCTCTAATCAGGGAGGATAGGAGCAGTAGTTCCAATCAGTCTCATAATTACTGCCAGTCTTCCTCTGCAAAAGATGGAAAGAGTTCCACTGCAGGTTTAGTGACTGTTAATAAGATATCCAGTGGAAGTTCACATCATCGAAAAGCAAGTGGCGTTCTTGGGACCTCACTGACTGGACGTCAGAAAGAAACCTGCTCAGGCAGAAGTTCTGCAGTGCACAGAACTAGTTCTTTAGAAAAGTTATCTCCGTCTGCTTTAACAAATGAAAAGGCCGTTGAGGGGCCCATTACTGAAGGAAGTGGTCATAAGTTAATTGTGAAGATAGCAAATCGGGTTCGGAGTCCTGCACAAGGTGCTATTGGAGGATCTCTAGAAGATCATTCCATTATGAGCTGTCGAGCTTCTTCTCCTGTGCTTTCAGACAAACACCACGATCCAAAGGACGGGAGTGATGCGTATCCATGTAATGTTTCTACGGAGATGAAAGCAGAATCGTGGCAAAGTGATGATTTGAAAGATGTGTTGACTAGGTCAGATGAATGTACTGAGTCACCTTTAGCTCTTACGCATGAAGAGCAAAGTAGGAGCACTGAAAACTGCCAGATACTAAACGAAGGCACCAAAGGAAATCAATTGGAGTCTGGAAAGTTGCACAAAATTACATTCAGTCCCATGAATGCTTTAATTGAAAGTGTTAAATATTCTGAAGCAAATTCATCTTTATCACTTGAAGATGATGTTGGAATTAACCTACTTGCTAGTGTGGCTACTGGAGAAATGTCCTCGCCTACCGGTTCTACAGAAAGCACCCCTGCAGTTGATGAGAAAGCCAGATCAAAGTCTTCTTCCAAAGATCATATTGCAGGAGTGCAAAGTCGGTGTTCTTATGATGCTGATCATGCTAGCAAGCAGGCTGGGTTAGTTGGTAGTGTCTTGACCAAAGATGGATTATATCAGCCTAAACATGCATTGCTTGAGTTATCCAGTGACAGAAAATGTGCTCCATCCAGTACATCTGGAGAGAGAGACGCTGGACAGAGTGATACACACTTCAACTCTTCTAGCACTGATATGCAAAGCACTGCAGATCCTAAGGAGGAGATCATGGAGAACTCTAATGAAATGAAGGTTACCACTTCTTTGGCACTTCCCATCTCCATGGAGAAGATGGTTGATGGTAAATTGGGTAAACAAATTCACAATGAAAAAGCCATTTTAAGTAATATCAATGTTATTGGTGTTTCAGATTGTAAAACTGGCCAAATGGACATGATAAGTGGAGACAAGGTCACTACTGATCATTTACGTGCAGAAGTGAAGAAAGAAACAGTTGAAGTTCCATTGTCTAATCAACTGTGTGAAGGTGACTGCAAAAGTGATGTGAATGAAGGGTTGAACACTGGAATTCACTCTCAGCAGAAACTAACTGTTGCCATTGCTAAGTCTGAACATACCGAAGGAGATAGTAATGAAAAGCTGCAGCAAACATTATCTTACCAGAAATCAATTTCGGGAAATGGTAATGAAGTTAAAGTGGGTAAAGCAGATGAAAATGATAGTACGGGTTACATTTTCCAATCTGAAAGAGAGAGCTTAGATAAGGGCAAGGACAAAAGTGTGGCTGTAGAAGGTCAAGTGGTAACTGATACTTATTCCCGGGCTAATGATCTCAAGAATCATCGCATAGAGGCCAGTGGAGAAAATAAAGATATCCCGGAGCATGCTTCACTTCCTGAAAATCTGCATCTTGCATCTCTGGCCCAAGAAGAACGAAAAAACACAGAGTTGAGAGAATTCAACAACGCTGGCCTCGAAGTAAATGTAACAGACGACTGCGCTTCATCTGTTGCAGGAGCATCGGATCTGAACAAAAAGATAAAGTTCGACTTAAATGAAGGTTTTACTGCAGATGATGGGAAGTTTGGGCAGCTGGTCAGTATGATATCCTCTTGTTCGACTACAGTTCATATGATCAGTGGGGCACCTTTTGTCGTAAATCCTATTCCTAGTGCCCTTCCTACTTCCATTACAGTGGCTGCTGCCGCAAAAGGTCCCTTTGTTCCTCCAGATGATCTGTTGAGAATTAAAGGGGAACTTGGATGGAAGGGATCAGCTGCCACTAGCGCATTTCGGCCGGCTGAACCCAGGAAGGTTCCTGAAATACCATCCGAGGCGACAAGCACAACTTCCCCTGATGCTTCTACTGGTAAACATGGACGCACACTGTTGGATATTGACCTGAATGTTCCAGATGAAAGAGTTCTCGAGGAAATGGCTTCTCGGGGTTCTGGTTTTGCTGTTGTTTCATCATCTGGTTATGCAAGCAATTGTCATATGGTGCAGAATGAGAGTGCTGGTTCTATGCCATTTCTTTGCTCGGGAGGCCTGGATCTTGATTTGAATAGAGTTGATGTATCAAATGATAATGGCCAGTGCTCTGCTAATGGTAATCATAAAGTGGAGAGTCCTGTTGTGTCTATTCAGCCATTAGGTGGTTTACCAACTCGTAGTGTTAGGATGGATTTTGATCTCAACAATGGGCCTGGGGTTGATGATGCTAGTGGTGAACAGCTTTTAATGAACCAGCAAGGGAAGGGTGGTATATCATCTCAGCTACCTACTGCTGGACTTGGAATGAATAATTCTGAAATGGGGAACTTCTCATCTTGGTTTCCACCAGCAAATACTTACTCAACCATGAAAATTCCATCAATATTACCAGATCGAGGGGACCATCCCATTCCAATCGTTCCATCTGGTGCACGACAGAGAATATTTAGTCCTACTGGCGATACTCTACTTACTCGTGATGTTCACCGGGGATCAGTGTTGTCGTCAACTCCTGCAGTGCCTTTTCCACCTGGTCCTTTCCAGTACCCTGGTTTTTCCTTTGGGACTGCTTTTCCTCTCCCATCAGCCACTTATCCAGTTGGGCCAACCTCTTATGTGGATACATCGTCTGGTGGAAGGCTATTTACACATGTCAATTCACAGTTACTGGGAACCGTTGATGCTGTCTCGTCCCAATTTCAGAGGCCTTATGTATTCAGCCTTCATGATGGTAGCAGTAACTGGGGGTCGGAGAACAACAGAAAGTGGGGCAAACAGGCACTGGATCTCAATGCGGGCCCTGGAGCCATGGGTGCAGATGGAAAAGACGAGAGGTTGAGGCAATTCTCTGTTGTCAATTCACAAGTGCTGGCGGAGGAGCAAGCGAGGTTATTATCAATTTCAGGTGGCATTTTGAAGAGGAAGGACCCCGAGGGAGGGAGAGATAATGAGAGCTTCAGGTACAAGCAATCTTCATGTCAATAGGATTGTATACTACTGCATATAACAAGTGTTAGTCCTGTAAGTGTTTTTTAATCTCGTTGTGTAATAAAAATAGATGATGGGATAATCTTCTGTTAGTAATACCCAATGCTCGATGTGTATCTGAGAAATTTCTTTGCTGAATTACTTTTTTAGAATTGAGATTTTGCACTTGGATATATAATTAATCTGAATAATAGGGTACTGACAACTCGATTGTAAGTTGAAATAAGTAGGGAATAACGTACGTTTATTTTCTTGTTGCTTTAGAGGGGCGAAATTGCAAGCAGGTTGGCTGAGTCAAACTCACTCTTTTTATGATTTTTCCTTGAGTTGATGAACGCATACAGGATATACCAAAAGCCGGCCTGCTCGACTTTTTATTCCAGTGGGCGGGTCTACTATCCTTGAGACCGTCTCCCTACTCGAATGGCCTTTGAAAGTAAAACTTGTATAGTTCGTGGCACCAGTTCTACCCCCCAAAATGCTTTAGGATCGTAAAACACTTTATCCAAGTTTAGGATCGTAATGTTTGAAGCTTGACCTTACCCTCTAAAACAAATGAGCTAAGGAATAACATGAATGATACAAAAAACACTTCATCAAAAATAAATTAGCCCTTGTTTGATGGTTTGAGAGAAAATAGCGTTTTGAATAGTGAATTTTTAGAGGATGTGTTGTTAAAAAGTAGTGAAAAATTTTGAATTTACGTGTTAAATATTTTATTATGTGAATGTGATTAAAAATGAACTAAGGCCCTGTTTAGTACAGATTAAAATTAGATTTTAATCTAAGTCAAAGTCAAACAATTAATATTAACTACATTTTTCATGGTCCAATAATTTTTCAACCATACATTTCAAAAATTTCTATCACAATCTATTAAAATTTCAATTTTAATCCCCATCAAACACTCTCTAAATATTTAAAGCAGACTTCAAAGCAAAAAGTTTCATATTTGATTATTTTTCTTTTTGACTAATAAACATTTTTTTCTTTAAAATCCATCGAGTACCATAATTCAATTAAAAACAACAACAAAATAATCAGCTACAAGGCACACCTATCGCCAACAAGTATGCTTGTTAAATTTTCCATCAAAATGGAGCATAGACCTTGAGCATTTACAAGCAGCGCCACATCACATCTTTAGAGCATCTCCAAGAGACTCTTTAAACATGAGATGCTCTCTATTTTAAAGAATCAATATTTAAAAACATACTCCAAGAGACTCTTTAAATTAACATTTTAATTTAGAGAGTGAGTTGGACTCTGTGAATTTATAGAGCCAAACACACTCTCTATAATTAAATGCATTCAAAGTGTTTCAATTTTCAATGTATGAAAACAATAAAATAATCTAAAGAAAAACTAATTAAAATGAAAGATAAAGAAAAACAATAAATATTTTTTGAGAGTAGTAAAATTAAGTGTTAAATATAAAAAGTTTGTTGAAGTACTTCAAAATTTTAATTTTAAATTTATAGATACTCTCCAAATGATAGAATATACTCTTTAAAAATAAAGAGTCTCTTGAAGGTACTCTTAAAGATGTCGATAGAGCATGGCAACCCTCCTCGTCCCTACTTCGGAGATTCTTGGGGAACGGCACAAGAGTAGACTACATTTTTTTTTTCTGATAATTAAATAAACAACAAATATTAATTTATTACTAAAAGAAAAAAATTCATTTTTCTTAAAATCTAAAAAGTCAAAGTCGAGGACCGAGGTTGACCAGTTAAACTGTGGAGTGTGAACTATCGCAACTTCTCAAAACAACTGAAATAGTACAACTGACAACATGACGGGGGCCTTGTATCCCCTCAAAAAGGGTGGGCCCCACCCTTTTGTTCTCTCTCTCGACAAACGCTTATTGTTCAAGTCACGAACATCCATCAAAGCGCCTTAGCCAAAGAACTCTTCACCTTTCTTGAATCTACATTGGGCAAAGGCACGATCTTTGCTTGTGAAATTTTCACAAGAGTATAATAATTGGAAGTCCAGAGGCCATGGAAGGGTCCAGTTCAACTCCTCAGAAGCCAAGAATCAAGTTTTGTTACTCTCCTAACAAAATAAACTGTTTTTTAGAGGGGCCCACCTCGTGCTTTCTCTGGCTTTTGATGATGTCATCACCAGACCATTGGAGCCAAGAAATGGGGTTGAAGAGGGTAATGGGGTAACCCTTTTTGCTGGGGTGATGATCAGAGGGGATTGTTTGGGGATTTTGGAGTTTTGGGATTGTGTGAAAATGTGGGTTGTGCCTGAGAGGAAAAGAC
>CAIGRS010178461.1:0-10853 GCA_903798395.1 Fraxinus floribunda | reverse complement strand
TAATTCATAATGTCAAAAAGGTTCATATTACAATTAAATAAAGCTTCCTATTTATACTAAACCTAGGAAAATATGGAAAAATGTAAATATCACTTAAAGATTACAAGAACCTTACCTAAACAAAAACTCTAACAAAATAAGGAAATTCCTGGGAAATTATAATTCTCGCCAAATTGTTCTTGACATGTTTCTATACGATCGCAACCCAAAAGTGCCATGCACCTACATGGCCTTGTGCAGAGTTTCGTGCCATTTTTGAAATGTACTCATGGGCGAAAATCCAACAATCGAGCTGAAAGTTATGCCCGTTTTCATCTATGCTACTCGTTTTCTTTCCAAATATCTTCTAAACCTTGAATCCACCTCGTTTCGGCTCCCGAGACCTTCACGAAACTTGAAAATTGGCTTGTCAACTTATGCAATTTGGACTCCAAAACTCAACCAAGTGATTGCCTANAATTTGGACTCCAAAACTCAACCAAGTGATTGCCTATCCTGGATCATATCAATAGAGCTCATCTCTCATTCTCCTAATGAGCGAGCTTGCTATCCGAGGCAAGGCTGCGTCGCCATTAGCGAGTTCCTCCTTAAGGGTGGGCTTCATCTACCTTTGTATCATTTCTTCCGGGATGTTCTTAAGTTGTATGGGCTGGCCTCCACCTAGCTCATTCTTAACGCCTGGGCCTAATTGGTAGGAACTTATTTCCTCTAGAAGGAGACCTCCCTGGCTAGGACATGCCCCTTTACGTATTCCAAACCATCTTCTAGTCTAGGTCATTGGGTAAAGGGGACTTTAGGGAATGGTATTCTTTGTGCCCGTGGGGGGCACATTCTCAAAGTAAAAATCGAGGTTTTGCCAATAAGGCTTCCCAGGCTGAGAAAGCTGCCACAACGCTAAGACAGAGGCAAAGGCTCTGAGGAAGAAAAATGAAGAAGAGTCTGTAAAGCTCGCTTTTACTTCGGCAAAAATTGAAAAGTTGAAGAATGAGGTCTACCTTTCCTAAAGTTAGATGGCCTCTCTAACGAAGCGAGTTGAGACTTCTGATACCTACCAAAGGTTGGTGACGGAGCCTTTGGAGAAGGCAAATACAGAGAACTCTGCTTTAAAAGGAGAGGTGGGGGAGTTGAACTCCAGAATCGGAGGCTTAAACTGCTTTAGTGATATTGAGAAGCGTTTCCTTGCCAACTTATATTTATCTAAAGTATACAAAAGCTTTGCGAAGTACTGGTGGAGGTACGCATATGCGGATATGTTTGAATGGTTGGAGGTAACCATTCAAGGCATCAAACACCTCGGAGTTGAGAGCAAAGTTTCTTAAGGATGAAGCAAAGGTGCTTGAGGAAGCCACGTAATTGAACTGGATAATGATGCAGCTGAAAAGGCAACTGAAAAAGTGGCTCCTAATGCAATCATACTTTTTGTAGCTCCTCAACCCCCACCCCTTTAGGGCTTAGGACTTCAATGTATTTTTTTTTTCACTTTTTGTCTAAGTGTAATGGCTTCGGCCCACCTTATGTAAATACCCTTTTATGAATGAAGTTCTGCTTTTATTCAATACTTGTGTTCTTTTACTTTTCAGCACTTTATTACTCATGTTTTATATTTTTACGTGCCTTTATATCTGAACTAATTGTACTTCAACAATTACATCAGAAGCATAACTTCAAAAGCATAATAACATCAAACTTATGAACGTGGGAGTTCAATAACATGGAACTTGTAAGGAGGTTAGAGTCTGCAACATGAACCTCAGTAACATAATAAAACTTGCACACACCTGACTTCAAAAATAAACTTAACTGAATTTCTCTTAACCACTTCAAAACTTGCTCAACCAGATAATCAAATATATAATGATCAGATGTGCATGTAAGGCTTAAGTGTTAGAAGATTGTGTACCTTTATAAATTTCTGAACTTAGGTATATTTTTATGCCTCACCTCTGAGGCTCAAAGAAAAAGTGCCATGAAGCAAGGCATGTAGGTAGAAAGTCAACAAGAAAGTCAAATAAAGACTCGTGAGGTCAAAATATGAAATCAAACAAAATCGAGGTCCTTGCACTACAGGGCCGAAATCCATGCTAAGGCACTGTCTCAAGGACGAAGCACTACAACTTGGGTTGAAACACTGCCTAAGGAAACAAAGAAATGAGCTAAAGCTCTCCACTTAGAGAACCACCTCAAAGATCTGTCTGAGGCTCTTAAACTCGTCTGAAGCTCATGAAGCCGATGTTGTCTCTTGTAATAGATTCGAAGATTTTTTAGAAGTGATTGATGTAACACTTGTAATAAAGTTTGTCAGTGTGTCAACCTATTGTATAAAGTGGCTGACTTCTTATCAATGTATTAATTGCATGAATAGACTGATGCGAAGTATCAATAAAGGGAGATAAGACCATATTGTTTTGATCCAACGGTCACCATGTCGGTCAAGACAGTATAAATATATTCTCTTTGTAACTGAAATGGGGTGAGAAATTTATGGTTGGGTGGTTGGTTGGAATTTTGACAATCATATATTCGAAATATACACTTAAACTCTCAATAAATTCATACGAACACTTGGTGGAATGTTTTCCATCTTCTTTACAAGTTTATCGAACACATATTTCAATATACAATATAGCAACTTCTATGCACATTTCATATATCCTTCCACATATTCCCGTTTGTTAGTGTATAGATTAATTTGGCTTTCAACGGGTGATCGTTGTTAGCATGATTGCCTTTGTTTCACCCGTCGGAGCCTGAACATTTCTGTCTCTCACCGCAAAGTACATTTAGCGTCCATTTTCTCCTTGCTACAGTCACTGTTCCCTACTCCCGACCCCTATCTCTCATAAGGATCCATCAACTGAAAGGATCTAAGTTGGAGGTTTGGCAGGTTCCATCTCATCCTCCATTTCTGGAACATGAGTGAATTCTGCCACAAAAACTGCTAAGACCTAACCCTTGATGGCTGCCCTTGGCTTAAAAACAATATTAAATTCATTAAGTTCCACAACAAACTTAAGTAACCTCTCTGAAGCATTGGGCTTCTGCAGCACTTGTTTAAGGGGGAAGTTCGTCGACACATGTATAGTATGAGCTTGGAAATATGGTCTTAACTTTCTTGATGCTGTCACTAAAGAAAGAGTTAGCTTTTCCATGTTTGGATAGCGAGTCTCTGTTGCCAAGAGTGCTTTGCTGACGTAGTAAACATACAATTGGTGATCATTCTTTTCTTTTTATCAAAACTGAATTGATAGCCTCGGAAGTCACTGCTGTTAGGTTTTAGATGTTTTGTAATTGGCGATTCTGTGAACAAAAGGACTAAAATTGATATATTGTAAAAGGTCAAGGAGTAATGTGCTAATAGTTGAAAATGAGGTTATTAAGTCTAGGGTTCGAGAATGACAAAAATGAGGAAAACGGCGGGGATTTTCGCTAGACTGTCGTCAGGTTTGGTTCGAGCTACAAAAGTAGAAAAATCGTCACTGGACTGTAGCCAGGCCTTTGCTCGAGCGACAGGCTGTCTCGCATGTGACATGATTATACGGAAAATTTTATTTCGCGATTTCAAGGCTTTTTCCCCGGCCCATTTGTTTTATACTTTTCCTATATATACCAAAATTCATCTGTACAAAAATTTTAAGGTTGAACATTGAAAGAAAAAGATTAGAAAGTGATTCCTCTATATTATATCTTTCAACCTTCATCTGTGTGAGAATTCTAATGAGAAAAACATTGGGTTCATAATCCAAATACCATACTGCTACTTTCACCCAAATATACCAAATTTAGTATGCGCATTGCAAAAATGAAGGATAAAGTTAAGTTTGGTTTGGATGCAAAGCAAAAGCAAAAGACTTTAGATGCATATTTAAAAAAAAAAGGCAAATTGAAAAAAAATGTTTTCTAATTAAAAGTTCATTAATTTGTATTAGTATGAACTTTTATGAATTTAAACAATTATTATTTTATATTCGTTGGGCCTTGAAGAATCTAAAACAATTATTATCTTATGCATTTAGCGGACTTATTAATTTAGTACACTGACCTGAGTCACTATTGAAATTTTTTATTATTTAAGCAAGAATATTAATTTATAACATTCATTTATCAATATTTTACTGTATTTAACTTTCACTTTTGGGCTAAGAATATTTTCAAGAGACTCTTTATTTATAGAGAGCATTTTATGTATTATAGCGAACATCTTTAAATTTAGAAAGTCAATATTTTATGCATTCCTACAATACTCTTTATTTTGATTCTTCATTTTGCTTTTATAAAAAAAAAAAGAAACACTTATCGATTTCTCCCCAGATTTTATTTAACATCATTTTCTCCTCATTCGCTATTTTAAAAAGTTAAAATATTATTTTAAAACTTATTTTTAAGCAATAACTTTTTAAAATAAAGAGCATTTTATACTTAGGGAGTCTGTTAAAGATACTATAACAATTTTGTAGCCCCAATCTTGTACTTTGGGTAAAATGCTCCATTTCATACTGCTAGTCTCGAATGGGGAGGATTCTTCATTTAGTCGAAAAATCGGAATGTAAATTAAAAACATGATATCTTCCCCCCGACTCTTATTTTCATTTCATTTTTAGATTTTAAAATTTAAATCGTATTTAAAATATATAAATAAATGGAATATCACGAAAAATGAGAATATTCTAATCTTGGTCCTAGCCAGAGCGGGAAAACTATCGATGTAAATAAAAAAATGCTGTAGACTCAAAATTCCCAAACTAAATAATACCGAATAAGCTACTTAAAAAGTGTTTTGAAAGGTCTCAACAAAATTTACTTGAAAATCAAATTGATTAGAGCTTCGACTGATTCGACTAATAATCAAAAGGTAGAATTTTCATAGCCAGCATGATTCGACTAATAACCAATAGCGACAGAGGCAATAATAGAAGAGTTAGTTACTAGTGTGCTTTTGAGGTTACATGAAACTTTGGTAAGAAAATACATATCATGAAATTCAAAATAGAGCTACGAAACAAACAATAAGCCCTTGTTAGGTGGAAATTAAAACTCAGATTTTAATCTTAGTTGAATTAAATAATTAATTTTAACACTACATTTCATGGGTCTTGCAACTCTTCAACCACATATTTCATTAATTTTTATCTAAATTTACTAAAAATATGATTCTAATCCCCACCAAGCAGGGGCTAAGTGCATTCTTTGAGACACCACTAAAAGTATGGGTTTCGTACAAGGGAGAGAAGCGAATAGAATTGTCACTTTCAAAGCTTAACAACTTCTAGAAGCAACCAAACTCATCTCTGGCATTGCAGCCAAAGAAGAAATCAATTCGTCATGTGCTGGAGCGGCCAGTCTTGTTCTCAATCGTGTTCCAAAGCTCCAGTAACTATAAGAAATATGAAATTGAACGTACGAAAGGCCATGCACAGGTCTAAATAAGTATGGCTAAGCTCAAAACAAATAACTTGTTTGAGCTTTTTTAAAAGCTACATTTTTTCTCATGAGATTTTTACTCTAAAAGCTTCCATTTCAATATAACACTTCTACCTTTTTTTAAGCATAGTAGAAATGGAACATGGAGCGTTTAAGTGAGATCCATGTCACTATAGATCATGACCATGCAACTTTCATGGGAAAATTCTATGCTAAACGAGGTCGACATGAATCTAAAACTTTCGCTCTATCGACTTCCATTGTCCTAAGCAAGGACAGAGCTAGGAAAAGACTTTGGGATGGGCAAGTGTTTGTCCATTCACCATGGGATTAGCAAGGTTCATAGAACCAATCTAGGGTAGGATTTTCCCATTCGAGGTGTTGTTAACCACACTAATTTCAGAGTTTCATGATGAGTGGTGCAATCATATCCCACCTTGGGCAAGAGGTAACATAATAAACTAAAATACAAATTAAAAGGATAAAAAGTAAAAATAGAAGAAATCATAAGGCTAACTCAACAGGCGGCTCAGAACTACTTAATCAAGTTTGATGTAGGTTCAAAGCTTTTAAGTCTAACCCCAGGTCATAAGTGCACTTTGTACAATTATTCATGCCATAAAACTAAACCCTTATCTCGTTAATTTGTTGATTTTCTACTTAATTTGGTTTAATTTTCTTTTGTTTGTGTTTTGGATCCGTTTCTAAGCACATGGAAAAAGAAAGGATGGAAAGAAGGATGATTTTGCAACTGTATGAAAAGTATGGAGACTAACTTGTACACGATTAGATGTTGAAAGATCACAGTGGATGTAATTCATAATGAGGATCAAAGTTGAGGAGAAAAATCATTTAGGGACTAAAGTGAAACTTTTGAAAAAGATATTATAATGGGTAATCACCCAACGTTTTACATCAGGCAACCACCCAGACATTTAATACGGAAGCAACGACTAAGTTTTAAGCTTAGGCGATCGTCCGGGTTTATACTAGGCAGTTGTCTAAGCCAATCGCACATCAAATTTTGTTTCTTTTTCAAAATTTCACTCCAGCAAGGAAACCTTTTAGGGCCGTAATTTCTACGACTTTCTGGGAGGTTTCTGGACTTTTTTGAGAGGGATAAATGGAAGTTATCACTTATCAACTCTTAAAAAAGGGTTCAACAATTCTTAATTTGAGAGAAAGAAAACAATGGTTAATTGCACTGAGATTTATCCAGGGATAATTGGAATGAAGAATGAGGATTGCACTTTGGAATTGTTTCTTATTCGAGTGGTGGATTTTATTTCTATATCTTGCTTATTTCTCTTAGAATTCAAAGTATGTTTTTAGTTTTGAACAATTGATCCGCATTTATTTTTCTCTACAATTATATGTGCAATGGTTGTATGAGTGTTGTGGCTTGTTTTGCTTTCGAGAGATTAAAAATAAGTTAGACATAATATCAATTGTCGTAAAGTCTGATAGATGATAGAGGTATACTATTTTACTTTATGTGATCTTTTAAATATTCACAAATCTTTAATGAATTTTTGTATGTTCACGTCCTTCATAGAGACACGTCGGATCACATGTAGGGATGCGTTTAATTTTACTCGAGATAGATTGTTAACAAATTAGGAATATTTATCTTCATAATTAAATCGTGATGTCAAATTCAAAGTTCGTTTAAGGGGATTGATATAACATGATTCGAAATCTTAGTACATTTTTCATTATCATATTTTCATCACAATTTTGCATTAATTTTAGTGAATATAGCTCCTGCATTAATTAGTACATTAGTTAGTTAAATTTAGCTTTAGAAAAATCATTGATTTCTATAGTTTTGATTAAGGATAAATTAATTCAAACTAAACCAATACAATCCCTTTGGTTATGATACTTGGACTCAAAATCTATCTAATTACTTGTTTATGATTTGTGAACTTGTGTTATTATATACAAGAAGATTCGTATTAAGTTTTTGGCGTTGTTGGTGAGGATTATGTTTGAGTTTATTTTCAACTATCTTGAAATTAATTCATTTTTTTTACTTTTATTTAATTTTCTCAGTTAATTCATTTTAATGCTCCTATTGTTTCTCTTTCAGACTTTTTATGCGAAGTTCGAGATATAGTGAATTGATACTAGTTGATCCAAAAATCAAATGTGCTTTTCATCGTAGGCAAAGAGAAGCACAACTCAAAAAAACCAAAAACAGCAACAAGAAATGACCAAAACTGAACAATTCAGTAACTTAAGTGAACGAAGCAGTAGTTGTCGATAAAGAGGGTATGCTAGTCGAGGATTTTATGACTCCACAAATAATTTAGAGTTAATCTAACATCGTATATCCTTCATTTGGGCAGCAAAACTTTCAGTTGAAAACTAATATCATCCATTTATTTTTTAATGGACATCAATTTTATGGCAATGCAGATATACATGGATGTTTCTCGATTTTTGGAGATTTATCAATACTTCAAATATCAAAGGATTTCAGATGATGCTATCAGAGTGATGTTATTTCTATAGACTCTATTTAATAGAGATCTTGAATGGTTGGACTCTCAACTTATTGCCAGTATCACCACCTGGAATGACTTGGCCTAAAAATTCTGCATAAAATTCTTCCTACTGGCTAAGATAGTGAAGTTGAAGCATGACATATCCATATTTT
The DNA here is from genome assembly GCA_903798395.1 of Fraxinus floribunda. Taxonomy (NCBI): domain Eukaryota; kingdom Viridiplantae; phylum Streptophyta; class Magnoliopsida; order Lamiales; family Oleaceae; genus Fraxinus; species Fraxinus floribunda. The sequence continues at coordinate 2,773 of CAIGRS010178461.1, read as the reverse complement.
GGTGATATGAAATCAAGTTGTTTGATGAGGCTTGGACATATAAAGAACATGCTTTGGAAGTGTCCTCATCATGACATCAGTAAGGGGTACCAAGTCCAATACTTCTATGCGGGTTTACTTGCATCTTACAAGAGCATCGTTGACTCATCATCTAATGGCTCCTTATCCATGAAGACAATTGATGAAGCCTTAAAGATGTTTAAGAGAGTGGCTACTACCACGACCATGTAAGCCTCTGAGTGGGTTGTTCATAAGAAGACGTCAAGAGTGTATGAGATGGATACTATACCGAATTGTTTGCAAAAGTTGACTCGTTGGTTTATAAGGTGGAGAGCATATCACAGTCACCTAATGCAGTATAGGCCAAGCGGCCAAATTGTGAAGACTAAAAGGTAGATCATATCAAATCAGAATGTCCAGTTCTTACACAAAATATTGAATAGGTTATGTACAAATGGGCCAACGCCAACAAAATAACCCATAGCTTGATATTTGCAACCCAGGTTGGAAGAAGCATGACAACTTTTTTTGGAGCAATCAAAATCTTACTAGACTGATGGATTCTCACTCTCAGCAGTCTAAGAACAGAAGTTCCTTGGAAAAGATGTTCGCAAATTTATAGAAAACATAGATCGCTACCTGGAGGCATACATTTGATTGTTGGAAAAGACTAAGACAATCCTTCAAAATTAGAGTGCTGCAATCAAGAACATGGAGACTCGGATGACACTTACTATATCAAGCAGAGAACCAGATACATGGCTAAGCAATACAAAGGTGAATCCCAAGGAATAGGTCAAAGTATTACTATTAAGAGTGAGGTCTAGTTACCTTATGTTCATGTCAAGAGATCAGATGCAAATAAAGAAAAGATACATTTCACTGATGAGGAACATGTGAAATAAATTGAATAGACAATAATATATTTACTAAAGAGAGTTCAGGTACACCATAGGTTAAGGCAATTGCTCCTATCAAACCATACAAGCCTCTAATTTCATTTTCTCAGAGACTACAAAAGCACAAGTTAGACAAGCAATTTGCAAAATTTTTAAGAATCTTTAAAAAGCTCCATATCAACATCTCTTTTGCATATATACTTGTTCAGATGCCTAGTTATGTCAAATTCATGAAGGACCTTTTATCTAATAAACGCAAGTTGGATGAACATGAGACGATGATGTTGATAGAGGAGTGTAATGCTATTTTACAAAATAAGTTATCTCGTAAACTAAAAGATCTAGTGAGTTTCACCAAACCTTTCATTATTGAAGATTATTATTTTGATAAAGAATCATGTGATCTAGGTACAAGTATTGACTTGAAATTACTCTTTGTTTACAGGAGACTAGGTTTGGGGAGGCTAACGCAACTACGATGACTTTACACCGTCGAATCAGTCTATCAAGCACCTAAGAGGAATTATTAAAAACATCATTGTAAAAGTGGACAAATTCATCTTTTCGATTGATTTTATTATTCTTGACATGAAATATTAAAGGTTTGGAACTGCGAGTGGCAAAAATAAAAAGGTAAAATATAACTTGCAAAAAAAAAAAAAAGTTTAGGACCACATCTACAATTATTAATTTTTTATTTTAGCCATCTTTAAGTGGATATAACTGTTCTAGTAACAGACTTGAAGATAGGGGGTCTTCCTTATATAAAATGTCATTTAGGGGATATTTCGTCAATCTAAAAGGATAGGGTATTTCAAAATAGAGATAAAGGTCTTAAATGTCATTTCATGTGAGGTTTCCTGTAATTCAAGTATTTAACAGCCTATTCAGAGTGGTACTTGAATTTTAGTTTATTTGTAATTGAGCCCTTAGATTTTGGATGCTTTGTTTTCTTTCACAGCAAGTTCTGGTTTGGTGTGGATTAGAACTAATTTATTTCATGTAGATCCTTATGCTTACAGTGTAATTAGTTTTACATTAAAGAGTATTTGATTTGTTTCAGTTGCTTATAGTAAGATTATTTCTTTCAACAGAGATTTAGTGATAATATTATAAATGTAACACATACTAAACATATGGAAGTGCAAATATTCATATCAATTCAAAATGTTGAATTCTAATAATTGTTCACAAGATTCTCATATTAAGTCCCTATCTGATTCAGATTAAAATTTGATTTTAATTTATAGTCGAAGTCAACAATTAATTTTAATCATACATTTCATGAGACCCACAACTTTTCAACTACTCATTTCATCAAATTTTATCAAAATCTACTAAAAATTCGATTTTAATTTATACCAAACAGGGCCTAAGTTTTGAAGACAAATATGAACAATTAGAATATAAATTAGTCAGACTTTAATGTTGGAGGATATATTTTGATGAAATGTTTTGTAATTAAAAGGGTATTCACGCGTTTTTAATTTTACATTTGGCTTGTTCTAATAACTAGTGAGGAAAACGTGCGTTGTACGTTAGTGGAAAAATGGAAATGACCAACACAATAACAAATTCGAGTTCAATATTTAGTTTGTATACCATCAAAAATCCTTGCACATTACAGTTATGATGGTAGCAAAACCTCAAGCTAATATCTCAACTTTCTAGAGATTTATACTGTGCTTCTGTTATTATTCATTACAATTCAATCATCAGAACTCTAAACAACAAATATGAGCAATAGTTCTACAAATGATATGTAATTTTACTCTTAATTTAGGGAAGTTAGAAAAAAGAAATTACACCTATCAACAAAATACTATCGAAACTCAAAGCCAACATTGTCAAAGCAAACACCTTAACTGCTACAA